>RJWJ010006751.1:0-60900 GCA_004363605.1 Indri indri | reverse complement strand
CCATCACTCCATCAGCGTGGAAACTTGGCAAATATTGGAAAACAGCCACCATGACTCCGTGGACACGTCCCCATCCTCTTGTCACCAAGCTGAGCAGCCAAATTCGTTTGGCTGTGTCTCACAGCCACTGTCTTGACACTTTGCACTCCTCATCCCTCTTCCAGCCACCAGCCGTGATGCCTTCCCTGCATGGCCACACGGCCCCTCCCTGCCAGTTCTTTTCCATTAGCATACGAGCAGGTCTTCCCTGACAGTGAACAGGGGAAGAACTTCGGAAGCTAAGGCACATGGCTCTGTTGTTGCTTTACATTGTCTCACTTCCTGAGTCACATCTCACTGTGAGCCCAGCTACCCTTGCTAGGGAGGGTGGTGTTGTGTAGCTCAGTGCAAATAGCATTGGACTAGAACCCCAAACATAAAAGATGTAGTCCCGTCTCTGCCACAACCAGGGTTTTATGAGCTCAGTGAAATTGTCTAATCTATGTGGGCCATCATTTCTTCATCTATGAAATTTCCTCATGGAGAAAGAACCATGGTCATTCCCCTTTCTGGAGTTAAAGAACACTTTGAAAATCCAACAGGTTATCTACTTTCTTTCCCTGAAAAAAAAAAAAAATGTGCCTACATGTTCTGTGGGTTGAGAGGGCAGGGAGCTAAGAGGTGGGTGGACTCCAGGCCCTCAAGGTCACACTGGGTATCCTATCAAGCAGCTTGTCCTTTATCCTGAAGGCTCTGGGACCCTCATTGAAGCTTTTAATGCAGGGACATAACATTATCATATCTTTATTGTAAAAAATTAGAAGCTTGTCATGATCGTAGAGAACGACTTATGAGTGTGGGGTTGCTCTGCAGGGTGGAGGACAGGGCGGGAGTGGAGCGTGGCCTTAGAGAAGGGCCATAGTTATCAAGGTCATTCCTGCTCAAGGTGAGGTACACAAACCCGCAGCAGCTCTTGGGCCTTCTTAGAAATGCGGAACCTCCAGCCCCACACAGACCTTCCAAATCAGCGTCTGCACTTGAATGAGATCCCCAAGTCATTTGCACCTTGAGAGAAAAAGTGCTGGGCTAGATTTTGGAGAATGGGCCTTAGAGATGCTGAGGACAGACCGAATCTATGGCGGTGCACATGGAAAAGAGGCAATGAATTTGAGAGTTCTCCATGTGGAAGAATGACTGAACTTGGTAACATTGAAGGTGAGAAACACAATGGAGAAAGATCAAGGAAACAGCTGACATTCTATTAAGAGCTTCAAGCGCTGAATGGTTGTACTGCTGCTTGCCCGAAATAGGGGCACGGGAGGGGAGCAGCTGTGAAGACATCACCGAATTCCTTTTGTGGCGTGTTAACTCGAAGCGCCTGTAAGACTTTGCTGGGGTTATGTCCAATGAGCACATGGAGATACACGCTTAGAGCTCAGCAGACAGGTTGTTAGTAAAAATACAGATTTGGAAGCCAAGGTGTAGGGATGATAGTTGAAGCCAGAAATATGATGATGTTGCCCAGTAAAAAACAGATAAGTAAGTAGAGAGGATAAATATGAAAAAAGAAAATGGGGCAAAAAAAAAAGAAGAGAAAGATGTGAGTACAAATCCTGAAACAACCACCAACTGGGAGCAACGAGAGGAAGGTTGAGTCCCTCAGAACTATTCCCAGAGGGGCAGAGCCCGTTACTGACCGTTGTCCCTCTCTACCTGTCATGCTGGCCTTGACTCAGCACACGCCGCTTGGTCGACACTGTTCCAGGCTTCAGAAGTCGTGCGAGGTGAGGGCGAATGGTCTGCCAGCTGGCGACCGGGGAGCAGAGGCCAGTTTAGTGAGAGCAGGTGCGGGGAGGGTGAGAATGGAAGGGGAGGATGAGGAGAGAGTCCCTGTGGAAAGACTGGCAGGTTTTTGCAAAAAAGAAGATGAGAGAAGAAAGAGTGTTCTGCTTTGAGAAGGAGACTTATTAAAAGTAGGATTTGTTTTGTTTTGTTTTGTTGTTTTAAGGATGGTTTATAGTTCAGTGTGTTTCCAGGCTGAGATGAAGTGTCTGGAGCAAAGCCAGAGGGAGACGTCGGGAGACACAGGGCAGAGGTGAGTGGCTGAGCAAGGCCTCGGAGGAGAGGGAGGCTGGGAACGAGAGACAGCTGGAGGCTATGCCTGGACAAGAGGTGAACCCACAGCGGCTACGTGGACTCCAGTCGCCAGGTTCATTAGGGACCAGAAGGCAGGGGAGTGGAGTGGGAAGGCAGCCCCCGATGCAGCGAGGTACTCACGGCGTTGGCCAAGGGTCCATGCTGAGCTAACATTTAGTGGCAGCTGAGCACCCAGGTACACTGAACAGCATTCCAGAGACTCCCCGCAGCTCCTGCCTTCGCTCTGTGTTCTGCGTCCTGGGACATCAGTCTCAGGCCGCTCAGGAGCAGCTGAAAAACCGCAAAGCTGTCTTTAAGGAAGCCACGTGCATATTTGCAAAAATCACATTTGCCTTTTAATGAGACGTTAGCTCTTTAGCTTATAAACCAGGCCAATGTTTCCATACCTGTATTTAGACAAGATGTAGAGGAAACATCATATTTCATAAAAGGCGAAAAGCCTGGAAATCGAGAGAACAATTAAACAGAGGAGGGAGCCCTTTCTGTGTTGACACTGACTCCCTGTTTACAATAGCGTGTTCAGGAAACCTTCAATGATTCCGACAGAAAACAAAATCAAGAAATTACTTTGTCAAAATGTGCAAATTTAACCTCCAGGGATTTGGGGAGGGGGCGGCGAGAGCAGTTCTGTAATTACAAGTCGCATGGAGGTACTTCATTCTTGGCAGTGATGGGGATGCGCAAATTGAAAAGTATGTAGTGACAGTTGGTGGCAGAAATCCTAGAGAAAACGCAGCCTGCCAGGTACCAATCCGTGCATGACAGGCCCGTCGCGAGTGCGTGCATGACTCATGGTCCCCTACAATTTAATGTTGCTTCTACCATATGTGGTTTTTGAGATCTTGTGGTTATACCTGGTGTCACACATGGTCTTAGGTGACACCACAACCTTTGTCCTGCTCCCTTCTCCCAGGTCAAAGATCCAGAGAGGCAAAAAAATAATCATTTGAGGAATGAAACATCATTTTGGATATTTTGAGAGCTATACAAAGAGTTAAACTCCTCTGGTTTTAAAATTAACAATGAGAAATAAAACTAAAAAACATAAATAAATTAACGTGCCACGTGTTAAGCATCGTATTAGCAACAAACATTGACTGTCAGCCGCATCCCAGTAGGGGAAAGGGCTGCATGACTGCACGTGTTATTAATATTTCTCCCTCCTTGTATTCAGCAAACAGCCGTCAGGCGCTGCGTTGGTTCTCTAGGGCTGCGACAAGGTACCGCCAAGTGCGTGGCTTAAACAACAGGAATGTATCATCTCATGGTTCTAGAGGCCCAAAGTCCCAGATCAAGGTGTCAGCAGGGTTGGTTCCTCCTGGGGGCTGTGAGGGACATGGTTCCAGCCAGCTCTCCCTGCTTCGGGTGTTTTGCTGGCCGTCTTGGGTGTTCCTCATCTTGTAGAAGCGTCACCTGCTCTCTGCCTTCATGACCATGTGGAGTTCTCTGCGTGTGCCTGCGTCCACTTCTCCCCTTTTTATAAGGACACCAGTCGTAGAGGATTGGGCCCACCCCAATGACCTTATCCTAACATGATCACCTCTGTAAAGACCTTGTATCCGAATAAGGTCATGTTCTGAGGTGCCAGGGCTTAGGATCCAACACGTGCCTCTTTTTCTTCCTTTTCTTTCTTTCTTTTTTTTTTTTTTTTTTTTGGTGGGTGGGGACACAATCCAGCCAATACCAGGCAATTACTTTGAACTCAGCACTAGACTAGGTGCAGGTGGATAGTGGAGAACAAAAGAGCGATAATCCTTGTCCTCACAGAGTTCATCCTCAGGGGAAAGGTCCAGTTGTTGAACAGGCACTTAGCAGGCACTTCGCAAGTAATTTCTTCGTTACTGTTAATGATAACTGCTATGCGGGGGGCGGGGCAGGGCAGGAACAGCAGGTTATATTAATATGTACAATGGAGGAGTCAAAACAATCTAGGGGTCAGGATCTGTCCCCCAGGAAACAGCGTTGAGAGTGAGGACGGTGTGTCAGGTGGAGAGCACAGCCCTGGCGGAGGCCGGTGGGGCGGAGGGAGTGGCTGAGCACCACAGGACACGTGTCTCAACGCCATAGTCACGAGGGAAAGGACTTAGCGTTCTCACTGACTGCTCTCTTACCTCCCCACAGGCTACTGTTCCCTGGCTTACGCACTCCCTCTCCCTTCCTTCTTTCTTTTTTACAACATTTAGAAGTGTTTTGTTTCATGTTTTATTATTTTTCAAGAATACATTCATGACCTACCCAAGGCCAATGGCCTGTTTCCAGAAATAGTGTATTCCCCATACCTGATTTCCAGCTACCACCTTATAAGAAGCAAGCATTGACAGCCCCCAGCCCCTAGGCTGAATTGGGTACTTCTTCACTACCTTCTAGCATCTTCTATAGCATAGTCATTAAAAGCCCAGATTCTGGATTCAGACTGCCTGGGTTGGAAACCTATCCCGCTGTAAATTAATCTCTCAAAGTCTCCACTTCCTCAGCTATAAAACAGAAATGATAAGAGTACAGTATTCTGAATATTCTACTTCACAATTTGCTGGAAGAATCAAATGAGTCAATACATGTAAAGTACTTAGAACAGTTCCCGGCATATAATAAACACACAAGAAATATTACAATAGCACTTAATGCAGGTACTGCCTGCTTTGCATGTCTCTTCCACTCCATTTGAAATTTCTTAAGAGTCATTTTACCCAGTGCCTGACAAAGTACGTTGACTATAGTATATGCACAATAAATACTCCTTGAGTGAATGAATGAACGAACATGTTAAAGCAGTGCCTGAAACACCATAGATTCCAATTTCTCCCTCAAATGGGAGATGGCTTCAATGAAAAGAGTAAGGCCCTTTCTATTATAACTTTCAGAATCTCTTCTTTAAAGAATGAATTTATCCACATTCTATCAATTTATGGATTTACAGCTCGTAAAAATAATCTGACCCACAAATGGATAAGCCACAACTACTGAAAAAACTTTGTCCTTGTTTGATTTGAAGTGTTATAAGGTAATAATTATAGGTTTGTATTTAAAAATATGTAAATAACATGACAATTAAATGTGCAGGGACATTCTGAAAGCCCCTTGCGAGGAGGCCCCACATCGGTCAGATGGGCACCAGGTCCATTCAGCCAGATTAAGTATGAGTACGTTCGACAAAACGTGGCGCTTGTTACACAAAGGTCCTCGGGAGGAAATAGTGATGCGTCAGCAGGGATTAAGTGTCAGCTTTTACAGAATCCCACTTGATCCTCACATAATCGTGGGCGGCGAATTGTATCATCACCCTGTATGGAAGTAGAAGGACACAGAATCTGATTCAAAGCCGAGTTTCTCTTCAGAGACTTGTTTCCAAATTGCCATTCTGGTTTTATCCTGGAAGTGTGCTTTTTAATCTCTATTTCGAATTTGGTTCACAAAGGCATACAGCAGGTTTATTGTTTTTTTATTGACACATAATAATTGTACATACTTATGGGATATACGTTATATTTTGATACATGCATACAATAGATAATGATCAAATCAGGGTAATTAACATATCCATCCCCTTGAACATTTATCATTTCTCCATGTTGGAATCATTTTAAATCTTCTCTTCTAGCTATTATAAAGTATACAATATATTGCTAACTGCCGTCGCCCTGCTGTGCTCTGGAGCACTAGAACTTATTCCTTCTATCTGACTGTGTGCCTGTGCTGTCAACCAACCTGTCTTCATCCCCCCTCCCACCCTTCCCAGCCTCTATCATGCTTCCTTCTACCTCCATAAGATCCACTTTTTTAGCTCCCACATATAGTGAGAACATGCGACGTTTGTCTTTCGGTGCCTGGCTTATTTCACTTAACGTAATGAGCCCCAGTTCCATCCATATTGCTGCAAATGACAGGGTTTCCTTCTTTTTTATGTCTGAGTAGTATTCCACCGTGTAGATGTACCACATTTTCTTTCTCCCTTCATCCATTGATGCTATGCAATAACTTCACCTTTGCTTTTCCTCAGGGCTGGGGTGGATATTGAGGAAGGCAGAAAGTGTACGCTAAGCATGGTGGTTTCTGTCCTCTAGCAGCTCGGGGATGTGGCTCAAGGAGCAGAGGAAAAGAAAGTTGGAACCCAGCTGGGGAAGGTAGAGGAGGACCACCCACACTGCAGAGGGTTTGAGCAAGGACAGTCCCTCATGTGGCGTCTGCCCTGGCTGCTTCCCACGTGGGAGACGGCGGTACTAGGTGTACCACTCACCTTCCCAGACACCTCCGAACCCAACTGGCTACACATCCGCACGTGCTCCAGCTGAGAATCAGCAAGGTAATTGACTAAGCCCAGAGTGAGAAAAGTTGATGACTTTGCTTTATTCAGGGAGAAATGCTGAAAACAATGATCAGCTTACACACTCTAATAGAGGCAATCAGAGACACACAATTTGGGACAAGGTTTATAAATGTCTTCCTGCTGAACCTGAGTATCACGATTGTGAAAATCACAGAATCTTCCCTTAACACACTAGAAAATAGACATCATGTTGCAAAAAAGCATGTTAAAATAATCTAGCATGCCAGAATTCCACCCTGCAGTTCAGGTCACATCTCGGCCATCACTATCAGTTGATGAACGTTCATTAGTCAAAAAAGTCATTAACAATTCAAGTGGAATAAGCCATGTTTTTCTGATGGCAGCAGATGACATAATTGGAAGTTGCACCAAACCCATCCCAATTGTAGATAAAGCTATGTAACGTTTCAGGCAACATCTCTAAGGAAGACAGGAAGAATGAAGAAACACTGGGATACATCAAAAATCTTTGTGTGACATCTGTGCTGACCCAGAAAAGAGATTTGCCAGTAAGATTCAAACGCATGTAAATAGATCAAATAGTGTGCAGGCATCAGTGTAATTACTCAGAAGAAATTTATCATAGAGACTTTGGGTTGGAAATTTTATTTCTAAATTTGCCAACACAGATTTTATGGAATCCATTTAAGATGTAGCTAGTGACATCATCCACTGTATGAGAACAAGAGTGTTTCTAACAGTGCTGTGATGTCTGGGGTTTGGGACCCTCGCCAAGGCTAATGCCATTGCTTTTAGTCTGGTGTCCCTACTCCCAGCCTGTCCCTCCTGCTCCTGCACCCCAGTTTACTCTCTACACAGCAGGCAGAGCTCTCCTTTCAAAATCTAAACCAGCTTGTAGTTGCTCCTCAGCTCCTATCTCCTTCCAAGTAAAAGCTAAAATCTTGAAAAAGGTCTTACATGGCTTAACCCCTTACCAGTTCTCAGATCTCAGTTCCTACCACTCTGCCCTCAGCCCCTGCATTATGGCCAGCCAGGTATTGTGACTCCTTCTCTGACTTCCCTATGGAAAAAGCAAAAACACTCACCAGCACATCCTCACTCCCAACTATACTTTCATTTTCTTAATAGTTAACAAAATTGCATTGCATTCTGCTTTCATGAAGATGAAATCAAAGTATTTTGCCTTATTATTTCTGCTAAGTATAATTAAATACCCTGAAAATTCATATATAAAACAAATAAGAAGATTCTAAAAGGCGGACACAAGAAGGCACACACAGTCAGAACCCAAGGGACAATGTGGTATGAGTTCTCTGGGTGTTCTTTTCAGCTCTCGTATTTCAGACTTGGAGCTGAAGAAGCCAGCAACCTAAAAATGGCAAAGAACACAAACCAAAAAAGCCCCAACAAAAGCCTGCTCTCTCTAGTCAAAGGATCAGAAAAAGGGCTGCCTACCAAGACAGAAGACCTTTAGACAACAACCACTCTATTTCAGACAAACAGGACAGAAAAAATTGTAGCCTCGCTCTACCCATGCCAATAAAGTCATAGGAGAAAAACTAGATTTCCACTTCAGGCTGCCTGTAATGAGACACCCCAGCCCGTCCACCCCTAGGATGGTATGAGAAAAGGCCAAGTATGAATCCCCCACAGTGTCAGTGGAGAACGCATGGAGAGCCTGGACTTCCAGCCCAACCCAGCTGTAATGAGGCATCCCTCTTACCCTCAGGGGTGACATCGAATGAGGCCTGAGAGTCAAGACTCCACCAGCACCAAGTGGTAACAAAGCTACCCCCACCACCACTGTGGAGGCCATGCAAGGAACAATAACAAGGCAGTCCTACCCCTCAGCCAAGATGTTTCTCAGTGGAGGCCTCATGGAGAGCTGGAACTCCCACCCATACCCAGCAAGAGTAGGAGTCGCGCCTTGACTGGTGTGTCATTGGAGGCTGAGTGGGGGATCCTGGACCTCTACTCCCATCTGACAGTAATAAGGTGTTGTCACTCTCCCCCTTTTCCTGTAGGAGAAAGATCTGGAAAAGCCAGCTAAAACAGAAGGTTTAAATAAGATCCATAATCTCATAACATAATGCTCAAAATGTCCAGGTTTCAATTGAAAATCATTTGTCATACCAAGAACCTGGAAGATCTCAAATGGAATGAGAAAAGTAATTGACAGATACCAACCTGAGACACTAGAATAATCTGACAAAGATTTTAAAGGAGGCATCACAAAAATACTTCGACAAGCAATTATGAATACATTTGAAACAAATGAAAAAAGAAAAAAACAACCCAGAAAGTCTTGACAAAGAAACAAAAGTCTCAACAAAGAAATAGGTATATAAATAAGAACCAAATGGAAATACAGAACTGAAAAATAAAATAATTGAAATAAATGCTCAACGGATGGGCTAATAGCAGAATGGAGGGGACAGAGAAAATAATATATAAACCTGAAGACAAAAACAAAGGAAATTACCTAACTTGATCAACAGAGAGAAAATTCACTGGAAAAACTTAACAAAACCTCAAGGACCTGTGGCTCAGGGACTACAGGGAATGTTCGATCTATAACAAAAGATCCAACATTCATGTCATCAGAATCTAAGAGGGAGAGGAGAGAGGGGGCAGAGCTGACAACATACTTGAAGAAATAATGACAGAAAACTTCCTAAATTTTGCAAAATGTAAAAACCTACAGATTAGAGAACCTGACCAAACGCCAAATAGAATAAACCCAAAGAAATTCACATCAAGGCACAATATAGTCAGGTTCTCAAAACTAAAGACAAAGGAAAAAAGTCTTGAAAGCAGTGAGAGAAAAATAACATTTTTCCTATAGGAGTAAACAATTTGAATGACAGTGGAATTCTCATCGAAATAATGGAGGCCAGAAGGAAGTGGCACATTTTTTTTCAATGATGAGAAAATGTAATCGTCAATCCAGAATTTTTTATCAAACAAAAATGTCCTTCAGAAAATAAGAAATCGAGACACTCTCAGAGGAAGGACACTAAGCAAATTTGTAACCAGAAAACCTACTCTAAATAAATGGCTATAAAAGCTTCTTTAAACAGAAAGATATGATAAGAGAAGGAATATTATAACATCAGAAAGGAAGGAAGAACAATAGATAGTATGAGTGAAAATATGGGAAAATACAATACAAATGTATTGTATTGCATTGCATTCCTCTTGAGTTCCCTAATTTATGATTGACAGTTGAAGCATAAATTATAACACCATCTGATACACTTGTTATAAATATATGCAGTAAAAATATTAAGACAATTATATTGCTAATGATGAAGAATAAAGGGTAAGATTTTTATGCTTCACCTGCACTGCTAAAATGTCAACCTCAGTAGCCTGTGATAAGTTATGAATATAAAATGTGACACTCAAGCAACAACTAAAATATCCATACCAATAGATAAACTCAAAAACACCGTAAACAAATCAAAAGAAAAGTATAAAAAATGTTCTAGTTACCCACAGGAAAGGGAAAAAACAAGACAGCAAAGACAGAGAGAAAACAATAACAGAATGAACAGAATACAAAAAATAAAATAGCAGACATCTGCCCTAAAACATCAACAATTACATTAAATGTAAATGGCTTAAATACACCAATTAAAGACAGAGATTGGCAAAGTGGATTAAATAAATGACCCATGGGCAAAGGGGCCACCAAGCTGTCCTAGATGCATGGCAGCTGGTTCAGCAGCTGCTGGAGCTGCTCTGGTTGGTCAACTATAACGATATAAGTAAATTGAATATGCCATGCTGACATTAATTTTAAAATAAGCAATATTTTTAAAAATCTGCTATATTAATATCAGATAAAGTAAATTACAGAGCTAAGAAAATTACCAGAGACATAGAGAGGAATTATATAATGACAAAGTGGTTAATTCACTGAAAGACATAGAAATTGTAAATATACGTATATCAAACAATAAGCTGTAAAATATGTGAAGCAAGAACTGGCAGAACTGAAAGAAGAAATAGATAAATCACAATTATAGCTGGAGACTTTAACACTGATTGACAATTACATTTTTCCATCTCTTTACAATTGATTGAACTACACAGAAAATCATCAAGGATGTAGAAGAACTAAAACATCATCAATCACAAGGATCTAATAGACACTCTGGCCAAAAACAGCAGAAAACCCATGCTTTTCAAGAATCCTCAGAACATAGTACCGATGTAGAACATATCTTAGACTATAATCCAAACCTCAACAAATTAAAAAAAATTTAAATTAAAAAATTTAAAAAATGATCTGATCACAATGGTATAAAAACAGAAAAAACAGAAAGATAACAGAAAATATCCAAACACTTGAAAACTAAATAACACACTTCTAAATAACCCATGAGTCCAAGAGGAAGTTTCAAAGAACATTAAAACGAACACAAACAAAAGCATTAAACTGGGTAAAGATGAAAATGCAGCATACCAAAATTTGTGGGACATAGCTGAAGCAGTGATGAAAGGAAATTTATAGTACCCAATGTTTATATTACAAAAGAGAAAAAGCCTTAAATCAATAATCTATGTTCTCACTTCAAGAACCTAGAAAAAGAAAAGAGAGAAAAATAAACTCAAAACAAGGAGAAGGAAAGAAATACTAAAGATAAGGGCAAAAATCCATGATTGAAGACAGAAAATGATAGAGAAAAATCAATGAAACAAAGAATAGTTTTATGAAAAGATCAATAAAATTGACCAAACCTCTAGCAAAAGAGAAAATACATATTATCAATAGCAAAAATGAAACAGGGTACATCACTACCAACCCTGCGAACATCAAAAGCTTAATAAAAGAAAACTATGAGCAACTCTACATATGTAAGTTTGGCACCTAAATGAAATGGACCATTCCTGAAAAAGCACAGAATGCTACTACTCACCCAATATTAAATACATTGTTTGAATAGCACTATAACTATTAAGGGAATTAGATGTATAATTTTAAAATTCCCCAAGTGGAAATATCCAAGCCCAGATCATTTCACAAGAGAATTCTACCAAATGTATAAAATATAACTAACACCAATTCTGTACAATCACTTACGGAAAATAAAGAGCACAGAACATTTCCTAATTTATTTTGTGAAGCTATTATTATAATTCTGATACCAAAACCAAAAAGATTAGAAAAAAAGGAAACCACAGATCAATATTCTCCATGAATACAAGTGTAAAAAAATATTAACAATATTAGCAAATAGAAATCATCAAGATATAAAGAGAATTATTTACCATAACCATGTGGAATTTATTCCAGGTATGCACTAGAATGTACAAATGTTCAACATTTGAAAGTCAGTGTAATCTGCCATATTAACAACCTAAAATAGAAAAATCCCAAGATCATATCAGTTGTTGCAAAAAATTCATTTGACAAAATTCAATCGTTATTCATGGTTAAATCTCTCAGAAAAATAGGAATAGAGGGAAACTTCCTCAACTTGATAAAGAATGTCTATAAAAAAATCTATAGTTAGCATTATATTAACTGGTAAAAGACTAAATGCTTTTTCCCTAAGAGTGGGAACAAGGCAAGGATGTCCACTCTCACCACTCTTATTCATCATAGCATTGGCAGTTCTAGCCAATGCAATAAGGCAAAAAAAGAAAACAAAAGGCATACAGATGAAAAAGGAAGAAATAAAACTGTCCTTATTTGCAGATACTATGATCGTTTATGTAAAAAATCACAAAGAATCTAAAAAAAAAAAAACCTTCTAGAACTAGTAAGTTCAGCAAGGTTGCAGGATACAAGATAAATATTCAAATATTCAAAACTCAAAAATATTTCTATACACTATCAATGAACATGTGGACACCAAAATTAAAAATACGATAGTATTTACAGATGCTTGAAAAGTGAGAAATACTTAGGCACAAATATTACTAAACATGGAGAAGATTTGTAGACTGAAAACTATAAAAAACTAACAAAAGAAATCAAGGGAGATGTAAATAAATGGAGAAACATACTGTGTTCATGCATTAGAAGACTCAAAATAGCAAAGATGTCAATTCTTCCCAAATTAATACACAGGTTTAATATAATTGCTATCAAAATCACAGCAATATTTTTGGCAAGTATAGACAAAGTTATTCAGAAATTTATATGCAAGTGCAAAGAAACTATAACGGCTAAAACAATTTTGAAAAAAAGATGCATGAAGTGGTAGGAATGAGTGCACACAATTCCAAGACATTACATAGCCACGATAATCAAGGCTGTGTGACGTTGGTGGAGGGATAGACGTATAGGTCAATGGAACACAATGGAGAACCCAGAAGTAGACACACACAAATATGCCCAACTAATTTTTGACAAAGGTGCAGGAGCAATTCATTGGAGAAAGGGGAGCCTTTTAAATAAATGGTGCTGGAATAATAGGACATCCATAGGCAAAAATTCCCAAGTATCTCCAAAAATCTTCTAGAATGAATATGCAAGTCACAGGATACAAAATAAACATACAAAAATCAATCATATTTCCACAATTTCTTCAACCTAAACTTCACAGCTTATACGAAAAAATATATTAATAATTTACAATGGATCACAGGTTTAAATGTAAAACAGAAAACTATATAATGTACAGGAAAAATTATAAAGAGAAAATTTGGGGGATCTTGAGCTAAGCAGAGATTTCTTAGACTTGACACCAAAGCATGAACTATGAAAGGAAGAATTGGTAAATACGGATATCATCAAAATTAAAACTTTTCCTGTGTAAAGGACCCTGTTAAGAGGACCAAAAGTCAAGCTACGACTAGGAGAAAATATTTGCAAACCACAGAACCAACTAAGGATTACTCTCTAAAATATATAAACAACTCTCAAAACTCAACAATAAAAAAAAAGTTAGAAAATGTACAAAGGACATGAACAGACATTTTCACTGAAATGGACATACAGACGGCAAAAACGCACATGAAAGGTGTTTAGCATCATTATCTGTCAGGGGACGCACAGTAAAATCGTAACAAAATGTCACTACCTAACCATTAGATCAGTTAAAAAACAGTGACAACACCAAATGCTGCCAAGGATATGGGGAAACTGGATCGTTTGCACATTGCTGGTAGGAATGTAAAACAGTACAGCCACACTGGAAAAAAGTTTGGCAGTTTTTTAAAAAACTAAACTAGCAATTACCGTACACTCAGCAATTGCACTCCTGGGCAATAATCTCAGAGACATTAATATTTGTGTATTAATCAGGTCAAGGGAACATGGGATCCTTCTGGATTATTTCTTACAACTGCATGTGAATCTACAATTGTCTGAAAATTAAAAGTTTACTAAAAATAGTATAATTCTCAAAAGCACAGAGATCTACAGGCTGCATATTTATCTGTTTCTCTTCTGTCTCCCCACCCTCCCTGCCAGAACGCAGTGACAACAGAGCTGAGGTGTGGTAGACTTTGACGACCTGTGTGTCTCCTGCAGCAGAGCAGTGCCTCGTGGACGGTGGACGCTCCGATCTTTGCTCAATAGGTCAAGGCAGGGACACAACTGCAGAACTGCAGGGAGACTCTGCCCGAGCAGGCCATGCCAGGGTGAAACCAGCAAGAATTCCACAGGGCAGTGCCCTGCCCACGCCTGCAAACACGCCATATACCTGTGCTCCACCGCTGCCAGGTGCCTTGCCTGGCTCTGTTCCCGAATTCCTCTAAACACCTGGAGATAATATAGCCCTAGTACTTGTCACCCCAATCCTGTCTTATGAAGCATGTCATTGGGCTTGCCTTTTCCATGCATCATTGAAGTCGTATCCTATGATGAAAACAATGACAGCTGACATTTATTGAGCATTTACAAGGTGCAGACCAAATTTCTGAGTACTTTTTATCTATTTTTTTTCATTGAAGCCATACAACTCAGTAATCCTGATATCTTCATTTTAGGAAATTGAGGTACAGATATATTAAGTAATTCACTGAGGCTTACAAGCCGCTAAGTGTTCGATGTGATATCCAAACTGCAGTCCGACTCCCGAACCCTTTCAACCATTCCGGTGCACGGCCTCTCGCGGAAAAAGACTGGCCCCTGCCACTCAGAGCAACAGCAGGGGTTGACCTCTGTCAATTTCGCCCTCACATAGAGCATTAGGTATTGCAGCAGAAGTCGTTTGTCCACTGAGTGTCAACAGCCTATCCTTCCCTTCCCCCCTCCGTTTTTCTCTATTTCTCCAACCCTCTTTTGACAGGAGCTATTATTTAACAGACTATTGCTAATTCTGAGCATATTGACGTACAAAAGGAAAAAAATAATTTTGTAAACCACCTGAAGAAACTAGAAAAAGAATGTCTATCTAAGGCCAGGAAAGTAAATAGACTTAATAAATTTTTCCTCATTCTATTTCTGTAAATAAAATGTTTTAAAACTGCAATGTCAATTATTATTTTCTCATTGCATAGAATTTTATATTTTATGATACTTGGTACAAATGGCCAATCAGTCCTAGGGGTCAATAGATGTCAGTAAGCCATTTTATTGTTACAGGGATTTTTAAACCTTCTTTATTATTTTAAATACCCCACCCCTAGTCTCAAAACCATGAGTCCCAAGGAGGGCCCTTTGTTTTCTGAGCAGGAAGGGTAGGCAAATGGTGACCGCCGGGAAACGTACTGAGAAGTAAAGAAAGAACCGAATTGTTCCATATGAAAAGTAGAGTGAATAGATGCTAGGGAAAGATCTAGAAGAAGGAGGAGGCCCAAGCTAGCAAAATGCAGAGGCTGCCTAGAGAAGGGTGTGAGGAATACGGTTTTGAAACAAGGAACTTGGCCCCACTGCTGTTCAGAGAGAGCACCAGGAGGAAGAACAGAACTGTTGGAGGAAAATTTTTTGAGGTTTCACCATATGGTGTGCAACAGAAACCATTTTCTGGGTCTCCCCATAAATTCCATAGTAAAATTCCCCACCTTCAAAGAGTCACCCAGAAAGTTCAGAAGCTTGCTACAATCTGGTAGCAAGAAATTTTAAATTGTAAGACACAGGCAGGAATGTGTGTTAATTAATTTGTTAATTAAAAGACTAAAAAAATTAGATATATATCTTAAGAAAATTGGTTCTATTTATTTGGAGTAACACGAAATTTAAATCTAAGCTATGGTATCATTTATTACAGCTCATTCGCATTTAACTTTCTTCTAAAGTTCTCAAATGAAAGACCACCTTGCAATGCTGTACTACGATCTACTTTAATGGATAGTGATTCATAAGAATAAAATCACAGAAACCTACGGCTGACTCCTGGGCCTGGCCCTCGGCGTTCCCTCAACTCTCTAGCTGTCTCACCCCAGGTCAGTCAAGTAAAGAGCTTGCAGGTCTGCCAGTGCGACCGGCAATGCCAAGGTCAACAGACCACAGCAGAACCAAATGCAAGGAACAGGTTCTACGCAGAGCTTTAACGACTCTGCATTAATTAGCTCATTTGAACTTCTCAGCACATCATCCTATGACTCGGGCTCCCCGTGCAGATTAAGAACCTCACTGTCCTCACTGCTGGTAGAGTGAAACTGGAAATCAAACCTAAGTCACACTTTTTCCTAATATCCCATGTTGCTTCCTAGATGACTCAGAAAGAGGAACTGAGTCACCGGGCAAGGCTCAGTGTCACTCTGTCCTGATTTCTCCTCTGGAGTAGCAAGTAGCCAATGGCCCGGACTGCAAGCTCCTCTCGGGATGAATGCAAATGTCACTGGCCGCTTGCCACGAAGTCACTCCCAAATGGATTAAATTTGAATAATTGAAACTATCTTTCTGTTAGTAGGAAGGAAAACCCTCCTCAGCTAGTAGTCAGTCACCCCAGTCACTTGGGCAATGGCTGGTCTTGGACACCAACTAACTGATACCCTCCCCAGAATATGTACATGTGAATGTTAAGTCCTTTGCATTTGAATGTTCGTTTCTTTTCAACTACTTGGTGAGGGCGGGGGAGTGCTGACTGGACAATCGGGAGCAAGAGAATAAGAAAAACTCTGTACGAACAATGAACAATGTAACTTTCTAACAGACACATCCACAGAGTTTGGGTACCAGCCATATTTTTTTTTTTTTTTTTTGATGATCAATCCCATCACCTGTAAATACTTGCATAAGAAGCTACTGTTCCTGATTTGGTCCCTTTTCTATGAATCTCGACCAACTATTCATCTTCCTCGCTAAAAGCATGCCCCCAAGTTGTTTTCCAAAGCTAAGCTATTGACATCCATTAGTCATAAGTCAATACTGACGTGCAGGTTTCGTTTCCTAAAAATTTCCCGATGGAGTCCTGCCTCAGAGGCCCCAGTTCCTCTTTGAACATGCTCCAGTCTGGCTCCGTTCTCTCCCATCTGGGGGTGGTGAGCGGGTGACATCCATTCCCAGCGTGGAGCCACCAGAACCAGAGAGCGGCGGCTGGTGGGCGTCTCCATCCCTGCTGCTTCTCCCGGGCCACTCGACGTCAGGAAAACGCATGAGTCCTGGGATATAAAAGGTCTCCGGAAACTGCAAATTGCCTGCAAATGTAATATATTATTATTGTAAGCATAAACATACCCTTACTCCTCCATGCCCCATTCTCTACCCCATGTTCTCCCGAAATCCTCACCCAGCCGACCCCCCGATGCCACTGCAGATCTGAGCTCTGGATGCAAACAGGCTGGATTGTGTTTCGCCATTTCCGCCTCACCTTCCAAACAGCTGGTATGAAACCAGCACACTCACGAATTATTTTTTGTATATCACAAACATTTCGGTTTTGCTGTTATAGAGAGACCATATAACTTAACGTCCAAACTGCTACCATTTTGAGGGTGAAAGTCAATGTTATAATCATTCAAGGACTTGAATCAAGAATGCAGATGATGCTGAGCAAACCAGGTGTGTGGTCACACAGACCACAGCCTCCTATTGTGGAAACTCCGGCTTGGTACAGGCATTACTTTACAATAAAGAGATAAACGCTGATTAATTCTGTGGCTTAATATTTTCCTTTCTTTCTCATTACTTGGCATTCATTACGCAGGTGTACCTAGAGAAGAGAAAATTCTTCTCTGGTCATTTCCACTGTTTTTATCTCTTTGGTCAATTTTTTTCTGTGTGAGCTAGCTGCTGCCTAAATTGCACCACTTTCTACTTCTCTTTGCCAATACTTCTTCAATTGTATCTTTTTTTTTAACTAATGTAGAAATGTTATACTGTAGGTGTTTTTGGAATCATGTCATTTCCATTGGGATGGTATCTTTTATTTTAAAAAACCTAGAGTTGCTATTTTGAGATCTAATTGTATGGCATTGAATATGTTCATTGCTCATTTGTTTTAACGAAAGCATCCTTAAACTCAGGCTTCTGGGTTAGGACACACCTGCTTGGAAACATTGCGTTCCAGCCAAAAGTGCCTAAGGGAGAGGAGAGGGGAAAAGGCTGTCAAGTATCACATGAGAAGGTGAGAGAGCAGGTGCTTCCTCCCCATGGGACTGTGCAGGAAGCCATACCTGGATTTTAGACTTTGTACATGATAAAGGGAATTTATGTTCTATGAAGTCCACTTTCAGGAAACCAATTTGGGGAAGAACAGAAAATAAGATGATGAGAATGTCTTTGAGAAATCCAAATGGAGATGAGATTTGGTGAAGAGCAATGCATTTATCAGAATAAAATACAGACAACAATTTCAGCCACAAGGGCCATCGAATGAAGCAACCAATGTGGTTTCACAATCTTGCACCTCCCCACCCACACCCTAAAAAAATCACAAAAGGATGAGACACTTTATGCCACATGAACAAATAGAATGCCTCTCCCTAAAAAAAAATTTCTTTAAAATAACTATCCTTACTCATATTTAAGCTAAAACTTCCATTAAGGTAGGTTTATTTTTTAATTCCTCTCCAAAAAAAAAAAAAAAAAAAAAATGTGCTAAGGGAAGTAGCATATAAAACCAGAAAAAAAGTTGGCAAAAAATTTTTAATTATATAGGAAGGACTTATTCAAAAGACAAAACTCTAAATAGATAATACAATTTTAGCCATAGTAACAATGACTTATACACACACATGCACCCCCCATAGTGAACTCCATCCTCGAAAGAAATGAAATGAATAAACCCAAATATTCATCATGGTTGTCTTTTTCTTGAGGCTGGAATCATAAATTATTTTTTCTTGGATTCTTTGTACATTTCAGAAATTTCCACACTTTCTGCCATGAGCATACATTGCTTTTAAAATAATTTTATTACACAAAGAAACAAATAGGGGAAAAACAGCAGCACCTAAAAGACTAAAAGCTCCCGAAAGCTTTCTAAACAAAAGGCTTGCGTGGCAGCATCCACCTACCTTGCCCTTCCCCACCTCCATCCCCCACCTGAAAATCTTTGCTAGTTTTTAAATTATGAGAATCCCAAACACAATAGTGTCAGGACATTCCCATTTTAACTTGGCAAACGCTATCAGATCTGCAAAGGTGGGATAGGTGGCTTTGACCAGACACCTCCTAACAGCGCTAGGTAGGCTGTAGGGCAGCGCCACGGCCTCGCACAGACAGGCAAAACCCACATGCTCCTTGCTTGAGAGCTGCCCAGCTTGCTGCCGAGGGCCGTGTGAGAGAGGACACGCAGTCACAGTCACAGGCCCTAGTCGGTCACACGCATCCTCACGGGTGGAAGCTAAAGATGCCGGATGCGTGTCCCTACCAGCTACAGGGAACAGGCGCTCTTCTGAAAGCCCCACGTGAAGTCTTCATACTAAGAGGGACATGCTGTCAGAACAGGCACCGCCATCCCCTGAGTGCTCATGCATCTAGAAGGATTCAGAATCTGCTTGAATTGGCAGTTTCTCCAAGTCGTGAGCAATATCCATCCAACTATGTGCCACGTGCTGAATTCATTTTTGTCCGTGGAACAGCTGAGCCTCTTAAATTCCAGGAAGCAGTTAGTGAAGGGTTTCTCCCTCCAGCCTCTGCCCCCACTTCTGTTTTAATGATAGACACAGACAGAAGGAAGGCAAAGTGACAATGCAGCTCCTTTGTCCACGGAGAGAATAGCCACAATAATGTCCCTTTGCAAACCTCCTTGGTCTCCCAGCATTAATGAATCTCATTAGTATGTGCAGGTGTGTGACCTCCGACTCCCACGATTTTGATGCGCAGAGGTCTTGGGGAGAGGATTTCATTTACTGGAGGGGATGCCCTAATCAGCAACGTTCTCCTCCTTTGTTGATAGAACCGCCGTTAGGGCAAAGCTGCAAATCTAACGGGCGCTGTGTTTTCCCTGCCCTGGCTCTGCTCAGCCCGCGCAAAGATTCCACACCCCACCATCCCCAAAGCAGGAGCTGTATAGATCAGTTCTCTTTAAAGTGCTTTGTTCTGTTAGCTAAAATTGACATAATCAGACTGAATGGTATCGGGGGCAAGTTATAATACCCATATTTTCAAGATAAATACCTATAAGAGCACTAGATCAAAATTCCCAGCAAGAGAGAGGATGCATTGAAATCCAGCTCTGGCAAATATTCCGGGCGCTGGTTTCTAGCTGTGCCATTAGCTTTGCAAAGAAGCACAAATGTTCGAGAGAAGTCTATTCTGTACAACACACATCCCTTAACACACATCCTCTGTGCTTCTTGTGTGGTGCTTGTCACATACTCTTTGGACCTGTTAATGGTCTTCCCTCCGTGCGTGTCCTCCCGTGAGACTAAGAGCTGGTTTATCTAACTGCGCTCGTAATCTCCTAGCATAGTGCACGCAGCGTACTTACATATGCACTGATCTTTTACATTAAATATTACACGGAGGAGAACACAATGAATGAAAATATTAAGTACCACGGCTTAACAAAAACATCACAGGCGTTACAGTCCGAAGACTGACTCACAACTCACAAAACAAGTCACTATAGTTGTTATTCTGAGTGAAACTTGGATTCCTCATCTGTAAAGGGGATAATTGCCCATGTCTTGCAGGATTATTAAAATCTCAGAGGTCATAAACGTGTGTCACGTTAAGTGGTCGCTGTGGCTATGACACTGCATTTCCTAGTAAAAATAAAGCTTCTTTTCCTCGGATAAAACTTTTTATTACTTATGTAGTACTACTTTTTTTTTTTGGTTCAGTATTTGCTTATTGTTTTATTATTATTATTTTTAAAACACTAAAATAAATATTTGATAAAACCCCTGTCGTCTGGACTATTGTGGGCTGTGGATACAAACAGAAGTCTCTACCCTCCGGGAACTTAGACTCTTGAGACAGGACCCAGTCTAACATGACACAGGCGTCTGGGGCAGGAGCCAGTCGTGCCAGAGGAAGCACCGTGCCCGCGCTGAGCCATCCGAAAGTGCTTGCCTACTGGGTCAAGTGAAGACAAGGACAAGGAGGCCACGGTGAGTGACTGGGTTTGTAAGAGACATTGGGAGACAGAGTCCAGGGATAAGTGAGAGAATGAAACGGAAGGTGCTCAGCGGGCCCCGAGTGGTCAGTAGGTGGTTCTGTGAAAGGCAACCAGCAGGCGTATCAGCCTCAAAAAAGAAAGACTTGGGGCTCTGCAATGGGTATTCTGCCTGTCTTTCCTAGGGCTAGTGGTGGGAATTATTGTACTTATTTCAGCCTCGAACACTGTACAGGAGACTCTTTCTGATTAGCTGAGCTTGTTTAGAACTGACTCCCAGGGAGGAAGATGCCCACAGACCTATTCCGTGTCCTTCCTTCTAGCACAGAATGACAAGGTCTGAGCTGGTGTCGTGGATTCTAGGTTCAGTGACTCAGCCCTGAGTAATGAATGGCCCTACCTATGTGGGATAGTGCCCCGGCACGGTGCCCTGGGAGGCCAGAAACCTGGTTCCAGTTCCAGTTCTGCCACCCACCAGCACGCCCAGGCCCAGAACGGCTCCTGGACCGGGTTATTTCTACCCCTCACAAGAGGCCCACACATCAACTTGGAACCCTCACGAGGAAGGTCCAAGCACTAGGGCCCGAAATAGACAAATGGTAACCTCAGTTCCACCGTCGGCCCTGCTGCCGGCCTAGAGAGAACCCCGACATCTCAGAGCTGGGAGGCCCCTCTGAGGTTCCCGCAACCCTCTCACCGCACAGATGAGGAGCTGCACGCTGCCCGGTGGCCAGGACAGGGGACAGAGGAGGCCCCGTGCCGGCAGCCGCTGCCTCATCCGCAGGCTCTTGTGCAGTCATCAGATGTTATATTTAACATTGTCACATTTGGGCCAGCAGCCTGTGCACCAGACACAACTGGCTCTGGGATGTTCCCCACATAACTTCAGCACCATTCAGAGGCTGGTTTAGGCCACCGTCTGGAAGCACCCAGAAATAAGAAGTCATGACGTTGCAGAAACAGACAGCAGCCCATCGGTGTAAGAATAGATCTACTTATGGAGCTACAGGCGGGCATTTTGCACCCAAGAATTCCATGAGGTGAAAAAGTATTAATTCGTTGCTCACAGTCTTCTCATTAGTAAGCAAAAGAACCAGAATTTGAACTCAGTTCTGGCTGGTGCAGGTGCCATGGGGTGCGTTTCTTTGCTTTGTTTTGTCCACGCACCCTATCTGCTCTGAGCACTGCAGTCACCCTTAAATCCGTTGTGGGATTCGGAATCAATAGGATGCCAAAGTTGCAATTTGTGCCAGTTACTCTGTACGCCCTGTCCCTACCTCGGCAAGCTTTGTGCACTCTGGCTTGTCTGTGCCCCGCACCCTGCCCATCCGACTGACAAACGTTCGTCGGGCGCACGTCAGGGATACTCGGATGCGGTAAGCACAGAACAGTGTGTTTGCTGATCCCAACCTGGAGGCGCAGAGAAGAGCCCCTGGCTGCGGGGACTGGTGGGCTATGGGGTCAGGACAGGACCAGGATGAGTGGGGCGGGTGGCCGTGGGCACGGGGAAGAGCAGGACTGGGAGTGGGCTGGCGGGGCAAAGGCCCTCTCCACACGGTGACGCTGCTCAGGCTCCTTGCACTTTCTATTCAAGAGAGGGCACCGGCTGGAAGCCTTTCTCCCCAAGCGTCAATCACAAAGGAGCAGGCAAGTTGGGGACCCACGGGGTCCGTCACCCTCTGCGCGCTGCCCACATTGTGCACCTCCTAGACTCTCACCTTGTTCCTTTGGTCCTTCCTCCATCTCTGTTCAAATTCTGTCTATTTTTCAAAACCAAGTCCCGAAGCTCTGTGTCCCTGCCGGCTGGAGTCCAGCTCCCAGTGTGCTGAGCGGCGCGTCGTGTTAACTCCTTGGAGGGGAGGGCCGCCCCACGTCAGCGCTGCGGCTCCTGCGGCACCTTCCCGCGGGCCCTGCACACACAGGCACTGAGGGAGAGTGCGCAGGAGTCACCCGAACTGACTCCTAGGCTGAGGGACCAGCCAGTGACTGACACCCAGAGGGGACAGGCCAGGCTGTTTAACTGAGAGAGGGGGTTTGACTCACAGAAGAGGAGAGTGTGCTTAACCAAGCCCAGAGCCAAGTGGGAGGCAGCGTGGGGACGACAGGGTGATGCGGGAGCTGGGCAGACCGTCGAGCATCCACCGCTACTTGGGTACAGAATGGGAATAAGAACGCTGTCACTTTCAGAGGATTCCATGAGGATTAAATGGGTAATGCATAAGAAAAACACTCAGTACTTTCTAAAGTGCTCTGGAAATGTTGGTATAAACCCCTGACAAGAGTAAGCTGTGACCAATGGCAGTAGGATCATCATTCCTCCTTTCTACATGGCCTCGGGTCACTGATGGCTGAAGCTACAACCAAGTTGCTGAGTGCTCACTCAGGGTTGGTTCATCTGAGGACAAAAGTGGCTCAAGGTCTGGCCTTTCCCTGGGGCGGTGGAGGGAGCCTAGGGCTGGGTGGTGGGGAAAGGACCCCACCCTGGCCCTGGCAGGGGGCCTGGGGCTGCCCAGAATTCTTGTCCTCTCCTGCCTCCCTCTCTTCCTTGGCCTGGTGGCTTCCATGACCACATCCAGATGGGGAGTCCACTGTTCTAAGAGCCCTAAGACAAGAACCCTAGGGTCTTAGGGCTGCCAAAAGTACATGGACGAGTAGCACCACTGGCTCGCTCTGACCTTGCTTCTCCATCTCTAGTTCTACCAGAGAAGCTCAGCGTCCTCAAGATGACAGCGAGTGCCTGCGTCCGTCTGCTCCAGCGGCTGTGACAAACACCACATGTGGGCAGCGTAAACAACAGAAATTTATCTTTTCCCAGTTCTGGAGGCTGGAAGTCCAAGAGCAGGTTCGGTTTCTGGTGAGGCCTGCTGACCTAAAAGCAAGAGGCTGAAGCACAAAATACGGTTTAAAGAGTTCACAGGAGCCGGAGTGAGGCCAGCTGCCCGGAAGACTCAGACCCACGTGTCCCTGGATATGAGCTCCGTTTGGCCTTTGTGACGAGCAGGTTTTTGTAAAGGCAAACGAGGGGGACAGGGAGTGGGCTGACACAAGCTTTCTGTCAGGAATTCTCACAGGTTCACAGAGATTGCACCGATCAGGGCTTGGCTACACATTGCTAAGCTGTGTAATGGTGTGGGTTACCGGTGTCCGAGGTGACGTTGTCCGGTTCAGTCACAGCCACGTGTGGCAGTGGCAAGTGGTCTCCAGAGATGGATTCGTAGCTCAAAGATGGATTAGGATGAGATCGTTGTCCATTTTAATGTCTCCCTGGGCCTGATAATTTAAAGGACTCACCTTCCTCAGATAAAAGTTCTTTTCCTTTCTCAGGCCTGTCTTCCTGTCTCACAGTCGCCTTCCTGGTATGTCCTCACGAGTCCTTCCCATGTGTGCATGGACAGCGAGATCTCTGGTGTCTCTTCTCATAGGACCAAGGTCCTGCCCTTATGACCTCACTTAACCTTTATCACCTCTTGATAGGCCCCGTCTCCAAATACAGTCACACTGGGGGCTGGCACTGCAGCGTTCCAATTGGGAGGGACACAACTCAGTCCACAGCCTGACCGTCCCCTGTGTGTGCTCTGCCACCAAAGAACACGGACCAACACGCCTCTCCTGCCCTCCCACACCATCCAGTGTGGCAATGACCTCGGTTCGTCCCCGTCTACGATTGCTGCAGAAGAAGTCTGGGGGCACTAAGCAATCTAGGCCAGGAGACAAGGGGGCCCCCTGCACAGGGTTTGAATGAAAAGCACCTAAATCAATATAGGTGCTATCAACAAATTCCAAGTTCTCCCCGGCAGCCGCTCCCTGGTGGGGACTGAATGGAGGAAATTACCAGTGTCCAAGCCGAGCCCCCTGATCTCAGGGCCATCATCACACCCACTGGAGTCCTACTGTGCTTCTGACAGGGCGGGGACGCCCACGGCAGGGCCCGGGATGGTTCCACCTGGGGACTTTACCAGGCCCTGGAGGCTTCCCCACCTGCTTCCCTCTGAAACGCTATTGGGTGACTGGGTCATTTCCAAATCTAACCATAGTCAACCAACAATCGCAGACTCCGCCTCCCTCTGGGCTCCGGGCTCTGGGCTCCACCCTGGGGAGCTACAGAGAAGCCCTGGGGGCTCTTGGGGAGAGAAGGAACTCACAAAACCTGAGGCTTTTAAAGCATCGAACCACACGAGCACTGTGTCAAAGACTACTTGTCAAAAAGGGCCCACAGCTAAGAAAAGCTGAAGGAAAGGCCAGAGGGAGGGTCTGAGAGGGAAGGTTCCAGAAGGGTGGATTCATGCTGGACCCACAACCAGGTAAAACTCAGCACAGACAGAGCGAAGAAAACTCGCGAAAAGGGAGACCAGCAGGCGCACCCTCCAAAGGCGGGAAGAGACAGGAGAACTTCTAGAAGCGTGTCCGCTCCATGGTTGTGACTTTACCCACTTCGCGTCTCAGCAGAGCCCGGGAGTCTGGGAAGCTGAGAAACGGTCTGTTTTCTGACGTAAACATACCTGGCAAGGCTCGGGAGGGCAGGCACTGACAGCCGACACCCGCCAGCGCTGGGTCAGGACACGTAGCAAGGACGGTGTCGGCCCCGGGCCCTGGCACCGGCCACGCAAACTCTCTGAGCCTCGGTTTCTTCACTCGTGAGTGGCCAGCAACACCAGCCGTCCCTCAACCTAGCAGGGCCCCCGCGAGAATCCAGTGAGGACGTGGACGTGCCAGGATGCTGGGGCTCCAGGAGCTGGCCAGCGGCCGAGCAACAGCCATGCGTGGTTCACAGCCCTGCTCTGCGGAGGAGGAACGGCCTGCGTTTCAGCCCCAGCCCAGCCACTGACGGGCTTGAAGCTGCACCGTGCACTTGTGCTGTGGCCAAAACAGGGCCCCACCGGCCTGTCTGCTCTGTTTCCTTTTGGATGGTAACTGGTTTTTCTTTTCTGACTTTGCATATCCCTAGATTCTGGAACTAAAGATTGTTAATAAACCAATCACAGAGAAAAAAAAAAAAAAACTCTCTGTATGTTTCCTCACTTGTCCAAAGGAGATGAAAGCGATCCTTGCACAGCAGAGGACTAGATAAGTCAATACTTACGAAGCCTCTAGGACACGCTGGCACGGAGTAAGTGCTGCATGAACATGAGCTATTAGCGGTAGTACCGCAATTTCAATGGCTGTCGAGAGGAACCAGGAATTTCCAGCACTCAGAAGCCCCAGTGCACGTGCAAAACAGGAGCTGCAGCGCGAGGGCCGAGCGCCAGATCCCAGGGCTGTGCCGTCTTCCCCCCCTGCCTCTGCCTCTCGCTTGGCCTGGCCGCCCTGTTCTCTCCGACCTTCAGTGTCCCTGTGCCGTTCCCTCTGCCTGCAGCCTGCTTCCCTCCGGGGGCCCCTGGCTAATTTCTGCTCATTCTCCTGAGAGGTCACTCATCCAAGAGGCCCGTCTGAGTCTGGAAACCTTGCTCTTCCTGCTGTGCCTGCCTTCACGTCACTGCTCCCTCTCTGGACAGCAGGCTCTGTGAGGGCAGGTAGGTTAGGCAGGGCTCTCCGGAGAAACAGAACCAACAGGGCAGAGAGAGAGAGAAAGGATTTAAGGAATTGGCCCACAGGGTTTGGAAGCTGGCAAGATCTGCAGGAGGACAGGCCGGCAGGCTGGAGGCCCAGGGAAGAGCTGATGTCACGGCCTGAGACTGAAGGCCACCTGGAGGCACAATTCTTTCTTCCGCTGGTGACCTCAGTTGTTTTCTACACTCCCCCCCCCCGCCCCCCGCTTAAGGCCTTCAACTGATTAGATGAGGCCCACCTACATTATGGAGGGTCATCTGCACTGCTCAAAGTCTACTGATTTAAATGTCGTTCTCATCTAAAAATACCTTCACTGCAACACCTAGACTGGAGTTTGACCTAGCATCTGCGGGGTGTGGCCCAGCCAGCTTGACAGGTAAGATTAACCCTCGCAGCAGGGGCCACCCCTTCTCCTCACCCTCTGCTGCTGTCACTGAGCACAGGACTTGGCACTTGGGAGGTGTTCAATAAATATTTGTCAAATTAATGAATGGATGGATGGATTAGTGGCTCTATAGCATTACTTAGAGAGAAAACTATTGTATTACAGAGATAATCTGTTTTAAATATCCATATTTAACTGGTTTTGGCACAAAACAAATGGACTTTGGGAAAAAAGCGTTTGTTCTATTTTCAGTCTTCCCCTGTGGACCCCAGAGGCCAGCAGCGTCCACGGTCCAGGCCAGCCTCCCCTCCTGTCCTGGCTCACACCCCAGTACAAAGAGCACACTCTCAGGAGGGCACAGCAGGAAAGAGCAGGAGACACTCAGCTCCTGCCAAGAAACAAGCCACTGCTCTTCTGCCGCAGGAAACAGCCAAGGCCGAGAGGAAGCCACCGCAGGCGTCTGATCCAGTGGCCTCTGTGTTTGTGAGCATTCCCATGCACCGGGAGAAACAATGGCACAGACTGGGCTAGCCAGTGTTCCACAAGTCGTTCGCAAAACACACTTGTAAATGTCTGATCAGACACTTCGTATGAATGTGCGTCAAATCCAAAGTGCCCCTGAGCCAGTCGGGTATGGTCCAGGTTACACAAAGTTTTCCTCTGTATTCCTCTTGTGATGTCTTGAATATTGTACGGGCTAAGGCTTGGGATCGCAGAAGCTTACCACCCAGGGAATCCCATGTTTGCTCCAGGGTATATTTCAGACCAGAGAATTATAAAATTTATGAATTGGCAGGAAAGCTGAGATCATCCAAACACACGATGAGGTAGAGGCCCGGGAGGCCGAGTATGGACTCAAGGTCACAGGGCCAAATGGTCCTAGAGCCAGAACCAGGCTCCACTGCTCCTGCCCGGTCCAGAGGTTTGCCATTATTCTGTGGTTTGTCATTGGTCAGGAGAGGTACAGCCTTTCCTGGAGTAATAACAGTAACCAGTTAGATTACAATTTGCAAAGATAGAAAAATGCTTTCTGGTCTAAAATTCAACTCACAGTTTAGATCAGAGATAAATTCCATGATTTCCCCCTTGCCAAAACCAGTATTTATGGCATTTGAGTGAGCAGTAAATTACCAGTTGCAAGCAAAAAATGTGCTTTCGACATGTTCACAAACATATCATCACCTCCAATACTGCATCACTATAATACAGTATATGGCAAATTAGCTTGTGATATTTGTGGTAATTTAATCAACCGTCTAATATATATTCTACTGATGCATGGACGTGACTCATAATTGCAGTGTATTGATTCAAACAACTTCATATTAATGAGCCAACAAACCACTTGAAAATGAATATCAGCCTTATCTCATATGTACATGTTTATTTTATAGATTTATGAATGTAGGTTGCTGTTTAAATGTGCAAAAATACATTTATCTTTTCAAAAATTCTGGTGACATCTAGCTTCAGAATAAGGCCCCAAAGCCTGTAAGAGGATATATCCACTTCAGAGCCCCATTCATGCAACTCACTGGGACAAAATTTTTCATGATTAAAAGATCCTGGGTTTCATAAACTCAGTTCCCTAAAAAACAAAACTCATACATATGCATGAGGGCAATCAGAATGTTTTTGGCATCTGCCCGGTAGGTAAGCATTTGACTGTGAGGTTCATGCTTGGAGCATGCTAACACAAGGCATGTGGGGGAAATGAGAAGGCTGTCCTTTCTCTTATAACATGGGTATGTTATGTCAAAGGAGAATATTTTCTCCACGCTCCAGGAGGGCTCGCTGAGCAGCCTCTGGTCTGTGTGGAATGAGGTGGGTGAGTCGAGCAGAGGATGAAGCCTGTTCTCCGCCTGCAGCTCGGGCCCTGGCAGTAGAGCTCAGTGCAGACTCAGACTCGCTCACACTCTTCCTTCTCCTCTTGTGCTGGGAGGACACTGTGTGGCCTTAGAGACAGCTGGGATGGTGAAAGGACAGATGCCTAAGGTTTGAGCCTCCCGGCTCCTGTGTCACCCATGTTGGCAAACTCTCTCTTCACTACATTTGCAAAAGAACCCCTGCTAAACACTTCCGTAGTCAAAGCAGTTCTCCCAGATACTGTTGATTTGCTAATCAGCCCACCCCCTTGCTCAGCCCAACCCTCTTGATTGTTTTTTAATTAGTTTGGTTGACCAAAAAGAACAGGAATTTCACACTTAGCTGCTTTGGCTTTAACATAGGGTTAATTGTGATTGCCACAAACCCAACCAAGGCACAAAGAGGAGCAGAGATTCTATTTCACTTGTTGATAAATAACCTCGATGTTTGCAGGAGCACCTACCCATGGCGGCAGGGCACAAAGGGAGAAAACTCGGGCTTCTTCTCCTGGTGGAATTCCTAACAAACTCCATCACTCAACCAAAGGTAACAATCCGTGTTTCTGTGCGGGAATTCCTTTCCTGCTTTTTGCTCAGGAAATTTATGTTTTTCTGAATCCCAAATTCGTAAACCAGATTATTATGATGTTTCTGCAAGAAATGGAGTGAGTGAGCAATCAAGTCACTATTGGTTCAATGGAAGCCACTGATTCAAGTCAAAAGTAAGAGCAAGAAATGTCATACATGGAGTCCAAGGTTAAGGTCAAAGTTTATAGGAACCAGATGGGCGCAGAGCTCTGACACAGCATGATCTAATCAGTTGGTCTTGCTTGTAGCTGTTACTGTGTTATCTGAGAGTATGCTCGCCTTGTCTGCTGCTAATGGTGTGTTATGATTGCAAATAAAATAAATATTAATACCTTTATACACGGAATATGCCTTATACAAATCCCATGAGTGGTGTTCAAGAAATAACAAGTTTTAGAAGCAAAATAAATCCTTAAATTGGCAGTAGTGACACATGGTTCTGTGCACTTCTGTTGACCATGCTAGGAGATCCAAATGTTATATTATTTGAATAATATCCCTAATATTCTCTAGTGTTTTCCAATGTTTGAACCTATTTGCTATAGGTTACAGTTCTTTGTAGATATTTTAATAGAAGAAATACAAAGATAAGACATCAATGTTGTGGAATACTACGTGAAATCAGAAATTGGTATAAAATTTGAATTAGCAAAAGTAATATTGATTCCAAAGGCAAAACCAAAATCCAGGCAAGTAGACAAAATATTTTCACTGTTAAAAAAGAAACAAGCAACATGTACCCTCATGCCCAAATTGAAGGTGCTTTTGAACACACATTTATAATTTCACCAACTTAACACAAAATGAAAGAAAATTGTCTGCATCTGCAATATTTGTTGCAAAGCAAACAGCGAGACTATTGCTATTTTAAAATGTTATCTTTAAGAATGGCAACTTGTAAATATTAAATATTCGTGATAATATCTTAGCATTTTAATTGGTTTTATTTGGTGTATATTTTGTGCTAAAGTTTTCTTCTTTTCATGTTGTCTATTATCACATGTCTCAATCAAGAAGGGATTACTTTTGCAGTTAGCAAAACATGTAATCTTGTCACAATACATCAGTTCTTAATAATAATAAACCACGCACTTATTATTATAGATTTTGCTTACACAAAGCTCCTAAAACTTTTAGTATAGCTCTATTAGGGGAAAAAATGATTTGCCATTTATTATGATCACCCATAATTTAAAATACATAATTAAATATCACAAAAAGACAGACTAACTTATAATTTAGGGATTCCCTACAATTCCCAGAAATTCCAATTTCTCATTCTCAAATCCCACTAAGCATGATGGTTAAGGAAGAAAGAGGCAAGATTAACATTTGCAGTGTGGGTTTTGGCAGATAGAAAGTACATTTTTGCCGCATAACACTATCTAGCATTGTAGTAAAACTTAATATAAAAAGACATCCAAGTTTAATAAAAGATGAATAAAGTTAATAAAATGAAAGCCACATTACTTTGATGACACAAAAATACAAAGGTAAAATGTCTCTTCCAACATGTAGTAAGTACTTGTTGAGAGCTAACTTCTATTTCACTTAGAAACGTGGAAGAGGTGATTTCTATCAATAGTAATAATAATAATAATTTAAATAAAACTATAAGTCCTTAGAAATTTAGGTTCTAAACTTACAAAATGCATTTTTTTACTCTAAATCATTTTATATACCTTATCCCTTGATATCAGTGGTGAGAAAAAACGAAAAAAGCAAAGAAATAGAAAAGAAGCAATTCTTATATAATCTCATAGAAAAGTATATTTCCTTGAAAACTGTTTTTGGAGAGAAGCCTCGGTTCTGAAATAATTCAATAAAGTAAACATCCTCTGAGCTATTCCTGATTTATCTTTACTTCATGGTGGTTGCAGATTGGACTCTCTAGGAAGCAGATGCTGAGGCCGAGTTGGAGTGTATTCTGTGTTTTAGGGAGTAGCACCTACTAAGGAAGAAAAAGGAGGTAGCAGGATTAGGCAAGGGGAGCTGGTGGACAGCTAGGACAAATGACACGATCTAGGCTCTGCCAGGGAGACCCAGGGCAGAGGTCGCCTTTAGGGGAATCCCATGTTGGGCATAGTTGGCAGGGTCTTTGTCCCACCTCTTTGCAGGGCGGGGCCCCCCTGAGAACAGCACGTCCTCAGCTGCAAAGCTGAGGCAAACCTCCAGGAAGCTAACCACACTCCCTGCAGCAGGAAGCAGGTCCATTTTGGAAAGGAAATCCAAACAGCACAACTCTGTATCCTCCATACAGCAAATATGACCAAAAAAGCAAAAACAAAAAGTCAGTAAATACTGACAATATTTTCCCAAAGCCCCATCTTTAACATGGTACTTTTGTTAGAAGGAGTAATTTATGTAATAGATGGAGTAGGTGTTTACAATTTGGAGTCAGGGGCATATCAAAAAATGCACCCTACTATTAAGTCAGTTACGTAAACAGCCAAGTTCGGGGGGGGTCTTATATTCCTCTCTGTAGACAGCAGAACTAGAGTAACCACTTCAGAAGCTTCTCTAGCAAGTACCATGTAATCACGGAAACTTTTTAGGAATTAGAACCACTTTGGGTATATGTGTCATAGTAAAGTAGTAGCAAAGTAGACATTGAAGTAGTAAGTTACATTTCGAGGTATTAACTGATTTGTTGATTCCAATATACTTAAATTTCTGACTAGAATGGAAAAGTGTAGGAATGTTGGCACCAGATTACTGACATTAATTGGTGTGCAGCAAATAGAACTATATATTTTCTCCATCTCTTCCTGGGGTCATCTTATATTTGCAAAGGCTCTCAATGAGATAATAGTTCAGATTTATAAAGGGGACTCTCTATTTTCACCCTGCAATTAAATGGAAACACAAAAACTGCCCCCACAATTGCCTAATTGCAGGTGCAATCAGTAGCTGGCAGGTGCAATTAGACAGGACCCCGCATTCACAGGCAGTGAGTGACAGATTAGTCAATTATTCAATAGCAGACACAATGATTTTCACATGCAATTTTGTGTTCAAAGCAATTCATAGGCTCCAAAATTGATAAATAATGGGATAGACTCATGAAAAATTTCTTTCCCAAACTAATTGTCTGTCATTACAAAAGAAGAGATTGATTTGGTTCTTGGCCTTACTTGTGAACTTGGGTTAACAAAAGAGAGCAGTCCGATCCCTGGCTTATCCCACACTTCCCTGGAACCCTTGAAGAAGGGAAAATTCAGGATCATCTTTGACCTTTTAAAGCTACTTCTGGCCTTAGCAGACCTTTAGCACCCTCCCATCGAAGCTCATGCCCTTGGCGCTAATCCAAAACTTGTCACGTGTGCATCGCTTATTCAACAGAAGTCATTAAGAGCTTTCCTTGTGCCAGGGACCGACATACAAGGGCGAATGCACCATGGTCCCTGCCAGGAGCTTCATATGCTCACAAGATATGAAGACTTATGAATGCACAGATGCAATTAGATGCAGTAACCGAGGAGGGGTGAAGGTGGGGACAGCGGACGAGGAGCCTCTCCTGCCTCGAGTAGCCCAGGAGGACTCCAGGGGGTGGCAGGGCATCGACGAGGGTCGGGCAACAGGCTTCAGAGCAGAAGGATGCATGTTCATTTGACAGCGTAACCACCCGTCAGTTATCAGCGATAAAATGCCTTCCCATGATAGCATATTTCCCTCCACAAGTTGCTACAAAAAGAGTAACTCATTTTTTAAAGATTATTCTTCTGTATTAGTTAGGGTTAATGAAACGCTTTAATTAATAAATCCAAACATACGTTTTGACTCTAATGCCACAGAAATCCATTTAACAAGATAATAGCTTTCAAACCAAATAATCAACAATTTTATTAAATATAAATAGACTATGTGCTATAATTAAGAGACAAAGATCATCAACCTGAATTCACAAAAAGCAAAATGCTGCCTATAAGAGACATACCTTTATGTAAGTATACAGAAAATTTCAAAGTAAACAAATGGAAAAAATATATACTATGCAAACAGTAATACAAAGAAAGTCATTGCAATTACAGAAATATTAGACAAAGGGACATTTTATTATGATAGGTCAATCCAATGAGAAGATATAACAACCCTAAATTTGAATATACCTAATGATACAATCTCAAAATATATAAATAAAAAAATTGGCAGAACCAAAGGCTAAAAATATAAATAAATCCATACTCACAGTTAAAAACTGTAAAACCTGTCTCAGTAACTAAACACCTCTCTCAGACTGAAAAAGAAGAAAACAGGCAGTCATAAATTTCATCAGTAGAGGCACTAGAAAATTGTGAACAATGCAAATAGCATATGACATAATTAGCATGTATAGAACACTACACCGAACAACTAAAAATACACATTCTTATCACGTGCACTAACTGTAGGGCTGGCAGAGTCCTACTTCTAAGGTATTTGGTGTCTCTATTGAATGGCGCAAGCATGCAATGAGGTCCATTGACTTTGGATGGATAGAATTGGAACATCGCCTAGACCTGTGTAAGCTCTAGGAATTCCTCAGCTTACATCTTCCCAGTCCTTTCTGTCTGACATCATGGAATTTTATACTCTGAGTGTTCAGATAAGTCACCAGCAAGAGAATCAAGGGAAAACCAATGCAGATCTCTGGCACTCTTTCTCTGCACAGCTCCCCCGGCCCCACCAGCTCCAGCACCCCCAGCTTCCTGAGCCCCGGGGTCTGTCTCCTCAATTCAGCGACACCGTCATTCTCTGCTCCAAACCCACACCCTGCACTGTGCTTGGGAAAGTACCCCCAGCAGGGAACCCAGGGCTGTTGTTTGCCCTCATTTGTTTCCATTTTCTGTAGTCTGTTCTCTAGGGCCTGAAAGGAGTTGTTTCACATAGTTGATCCAATTTTCTACTTATGTGTGGCAGGATAGTAAGTTTGGTCCTTGTCACTCCATCACGGCTGCTTGTTTTATTTTTTAATTCTTTAACAATATTTTATTGGTCATTGATGTGTGTGGGCTCACTGAACAAGCTTAACGGAAGTGTTCTTGTCAAATTTCACCAGTTGCATACTGTTCGCTTTTCGTTATCCCTAAGAATATACTTCGTCTTCGGGATGCCATATATGAATCAATGAATGCACAAGGTCGCGAGTTTATGAAGAGCAGGAGTCCTAGAATTTCGCAGTGGTTGAATTTAGATCTAAACGGGGACTTAAACGGTCTAGTCCAACCCCTCATTTTTACAGGTGGGATAGAAACTGACTAATTGTTCATCAAATCTGTTTCCCCTTCGTCCTGGCCCAAACTGGAATACATTTACCGGCCTCGTGTGCAGTTAAGTATGGCCATGTGATTGAGTCACAGCTAAGGAAATGTGAACAAACATGATATGCATATGAAAAAGCACTTCCCACATGATCTTCAGCTCTTTTCTCATCCACCAGTTCATGGCAAGGATAACGTCTCCAAAAGGAAGGCAGAGCTATGCAGTGGAGAGATCCTTGATCACTGAATGACCACATGGAAGACTAGTGAGCAGCATGTGGAGCAGCAAAACACCCGACCACCCTCTGTGCAAGTGGAGACTTTTATACTTTTACAGTGTTAAGCCACTGGGGTTTAACAGCAGCGAGTGTGACCTTAACAGATGCACAAGTGGAAACTGATGCCCAGGAAAGGAAAATGACCGTCCATCCATCCAATATTTGTTGTCACACCAAAACTGTTCCAATTTTGGTTCTGTAGCAAGGGCCAAGACCATAGCCAATGTGTTATTCAGTCACTTTCAGGATCTACAATAGTCCCTTCTTAACGTGGCTTTGCATGCTATATACATCATACGCCACTAGAATATGATGAGCTAAAAAGTCCTATTCAGTTTCCACGCGCCCTAAAATCACATGGGCAACCAGCAAAGATCTCCACGGCATTTCCCCTAAGCAGATCTGGCCAAACATGTGAAAGGAAAAAAGATCTTCCTCATAAAAACTGACAGGGAGTAGATTGGTGACTTTCTTAGTGGTAGCTATTTACCCAGTAAATTTTTAAGAAGAGTAAATTATGAAGCTCAGTAAATAGTCAAGCACTTGGTTTAAATAACCATAAGAGATTCTTGAAAACAGCCATTGGACTAGAACCACCAAGCACCTGTTGTGTAATGGCTCTCCTCCCGCCTATTCCAGGCAAAGGGAAATCACGTGTCATATAGGGAGTGGTTTTCTTCTTCCTACCACCTACAACTTCCAGCAGCACATACTGTCACCCCTCAGTACCCATGGGGGTTGGTTCCAGGACCCCCACATATACAAACTCCTCAGATGCTCAAGTCCCTTATATAAATTGGTATAGTATTTGCATATAACCAACACACACCTTCTTGTATACTTTAAGTCATCTCTAGATTACTTACAATGCCTAATATAATGCAAACGCTATGTCAATAGTTATTCTACTCCATTTTTTTATTTGTGTTCTTTTTTAATGCTTTATGTTTGAATGTTGTTAATCTGCAGTTGGCTGGTTGAATCCACAGGTACGAACTCATGGCTACGAAGGACCAACTGTACTACACGAAGACCTTGGCCATGTAGCTTAGCCTCTGTGCCACTTATTAATTCACTGCCCTACAACTCCAAATCCACCTTTCTTTGGCCTGCTTTGTAGGACTTGAAGACCGTCAGTGTTCCCATCTGAATAATGGGAGATAATATTGACACTTGCCTCCTCTGTGTCAAAGGATCACTTGAAGACCAGATGCAGCTGACACCAGTGTTTCTTATCCTGTGTTAACAGCCACCTCTGCATTACTCTAATCAGTACACGCAGCCTAATCATGGGAAACTATTAAATGTCACTACTTCTCTCACAGGAGGGAATTCCTGTCCTGGAAACATGTCATGCCCTGGTAATATACAGTCCTGTGGAAATAGGAAGCCAGCAAGCACTGCTGATCTGTCTCCCAGATCAGCTGTTTTCTGGGCCCTTCTGCTTTTGCACCTGCCCCAACACTGCAAGTCATGTGGAAAGTCCACCCTTGGTGCCAGTTCCACAATGGGAAGAATGAGAGGAAGGAAGGAAATGCTTCTTCAGCCCCTCTGACAGGTGTGGGACTCTAGAGGGTGTGGGATGGTCTGTTCTCTCTCCCCTTTTATTGAACAAACTCTCAAGTCCTATCATGAAAAGGTAAGGCTCCCATTGCAGTATCATTTCCGGGGATATTTACACACCACAGCTCAAGGGTCAGGTGTGGCCATGAGTGTGAAGTCGATCAACCAAACTCCAACAAGGCTGACTGAACCCTTCCCCCAAGTCAGTCTTTGTCACGGCAGAGAAGTGCAGGTGCGTGGCTTCCTGCGGCTGACATGACTGCCCTGGGGAGACGGTGCCGTGACGTATGTGCACAGCCTCTCTAACCACAAGCAGATCAGGCTGGGGCCGGGTGGCCCTGGAGCTCCCAGCCGGCCAGTCCCAGGCTCCCCCCCAAAGCTCAGACTCAGGGACCCTCTGCGGAAAAACAGGTGTGAGGGAGGGAGGGCGGCGAAATGGCCTCTATTGTTTTCATAACAATCCCTTCTCATTTTCTATACTGCAGCCTCCAGTCCATTAAATGCAATTTCCTGGCATCATACATCTTTGAAAGGCCAGATCAAAAGTACGGAGCATCCCAGCTGTGTGGGCCTCATTCAGACTGAACATTAACCACAGTCCTTGCAAATAATTTATTCCATTTGAGACATGGAGACAGCCTATACGCTTCCTCTCTGTGGGATCGGCTTCATTGTTCTCCCTGCACTCCGATTGTGAACACGCTTCCTTCATGCACTCGTCTCCCTACAACGAAACAATTCTACCTCTGCCTGGGTTTACACCTGTCAGCCACACAATTGGGGAGAGCCTGGTGGACCTGGGAGATCCCACAGTGCTCAGACGGACTGGCTCCGTGCAGAGAACCCCTTTCATCCCTCACGCGAGGAGACTATACAGACAGGGTTTAATGCACATTTTGGGAAATACAATGACTCAGAAAGCTGAATTTTCTAGCAATGATCACATTTCAAGCTTGTATTTAAGGAACCTGAAAAAGAAGATACAGTGTGCTTGGTTGCAGTAGGTGATAGAAAAATGGCAGCAGATTTGAAGTAACAGGGGTAAGAAGAACACCGGGTTGAAGCAAGGACCCTCAGGGTAACTGCACCACCAAACGACGGTTTCTAGCTTCTGTCGTGCTTGGAATCAGCGTTCATTCATCCTTTGTGTTCATAATCACACTCGCTATACAGTTTTCTGGAGCCCGTAAAGTCGCTGCAGAGGGACCGCGCTCAGGACAGAGAGCCGCAGTTGAGAGTTCCATTCGCTTTTCCTCCCAACCCGGCTCAAGTCATCTAACCGCGCCGGTGCCTGGCTGTTAAAATCGGCAATGACAGCTCTCATCTCCTACCTCCTGCGGGTTGTGGCGAGAACCAAATGAGATCAGGTAAAAAGAAGCTTCAAGAAAGGTAAAACACTAAGCAAAAGGAAGAAGTTACTTTCACCAATTAAACGAGATGACCCAAAAGTGTAATGGATTATTTTGGCAAAATCTAGGCTAGCTAACGAAGCAGAGCTCTCCACCAGACACGCCGGTGATTGTTCTTCTTCGGACACTTGATGCAGCTGTTTCAAGACATGGCAGTTGTGTGAGGCTGTTTCCCTACGACAAAGCCAGCGAGTCACAGGCAAAACCCCTCGATAAGCAGCAAGTGCATCTTCCAGTTCAGGCTCCCTCCAGCATTTTTACCTCCAGAGCAGGTAAACTGCATCCTCTGCCTCCAACCCGCCTCATTAGTAACAAGGAAGGTTTATCAGGACTTACGGCTGCATTTCTGCGGGGGTTTCTCGAGGAGCCTACACATGCAGAACCCAGGGGGAGAGGGTTACAACGGTAGAATGACAGGCAGGGGGCTGATATTTTGGACCAACGCACTGCCCGATCTCCATTCATGCTATCAGCACCCCGCTCCTCCAAGAGCTCTGAATATGGCCTCATTTCAGGAGAAACTTAGGGTTTGGCTGCTGTAACAAAAATCACTGTCATCTGAAATACTTTCATAAATAAATCCTTCTAGAATTAAGCAGCATGAAAATAAAAGGCGAGAACAATGACACCAACAGAAGAAAAGATATCAAATTTTTTTTGGAACCCAAGAAGCCAAGGCTTTGGAATGCCCAAGTCTCGAACACCCGACCTCAAGTGATCCTCCCTCCTCGGCCTCCCACATGCTAGGATTATAGGCGTGAGCCACCATGCCCAGCCAAATGCCCAAGTCACACCCAGTATGTGGCAGGGGAGGATAGTAGGATCTGGTTCCCAGACTTGCTTAGCTCACGGTGCCCTTAGTGTCTCAGTAATTTTTTCATAGTGTGCCTGTGCCAAAAGAATTTTCCAACGGTTCCCCTCAGTAAGTAATTAGGTTATAAACTTTTATGTCCTAGAAAGTTAGAAGCTATTTAAAAAATAATACGCAAATTGAAAGTAAAGATAACATTTTCATTTTACCCCAAAACAGTCACTTACTAATGGTCATGCACATCCTCTGGGCCCTGTGCAACTTCTCAATCCTTGGACTCAGAATGGACGTGGCGACCCTCATTTCTTGTCTCCTACTGACTTTTCTGCAGTAGGGGTTTTTTACCTTAGCAACATTTGAAAGTCCAGTTTTGAAAGGTATGTCATTAAAAGGGGTGTAGCATGAGCCAATATCGAAACTGTGAACTATCTCGAGCTAGTAGTTCACACAGTGTCAGACAGATATTGAGTCTGACAGATACCACTGAGTTTTCCTAGAAAACTGAAAATTTAAAATATACCGCAGGACCTGTCTGAGTGCACTACCCTACCCGGGGTTGCCTGAGAACACAGACTGAGAATCAGGTCTAGTGAGGACCCCTGGACGGGGGAGTGGGAGGCCTGGGTTTGGGTCCCTGTCACTGCCCCCAGTAAGCTGTGTCATCTCAGACCCAGCAGCAAACCTTTCCGGGCTTCAGTTCTCTAGTTACAGAAGGGGCGTGGGAATCCCTAAAATCGCAACTTACGCTAGATTTCTCTCCCCAGAAGAAGCAACTCCAGAATAATTCACATATACTGACTATCCAACTAACTATGCTCCAGTTCCCAAACCAGTCCACAGATCTCATTAAAAACAGAGACATGAGCTATGCCCACAGGCATTCTGATTCAGGCCTGAGATAGGGCCCTGAATGTATATTTTTTAAAGTTCCTCCAGATGATTCTGTTGCCGGGATTAATTTGGGAATCATTTCCTACTGACAGCACAGCAAAACCGAGAGTCTCATGCTCCAAAGCGCAAAGTCAGCACAAAATGTTTGTGCGTATTAAAATCTATTTCATTATTTGCTCTTAATGATACTTCATTATATTCTCTTTCCCCTTTTAATTTGATCGCATCAGTCAAGTGGGTTTAATTCCCAGTTTCTCCTCAGGTGATGACGCTTCCCCCTGTCCCTGTAGAGCTCACAGGGTCAGAAAAACCAGAGTCACCCCTAACGTGGCTGGCACCCAGCCTCCAGCTGTCCCTTTGCAAAAGATGTATGGGCATTTTCATTTTCATAATAGTATGTTTAAAAAGCTTATCAAGATATCCACATCTTCTTGGACAGTTTCACTTCTATGACACAGAAGTTCAGGTCGAGTTTTTTTAAAAAATAGTGAGGAAAGTGCAAGCCAGCTGCGCAGCTCTGCCCTTGCTTCCGCTGCTGATTAGCGCAAAAGGAGACATGAAATTCCAATGCAGAGAAACCAAACCGTTCCTTTCCCACCAAACTCAGCTGGAAGTCTACAAGGGGCATTTGGGAAGATGGCCATCCATGCAAGTTCTCTTTTAAAACATGAAAAAGAAGAGAATTTTTAAAGCAACATCCATAAAGTCAAAGTGTTCCCTCCTCAGTGAGGATCAGGTGCCAGTTACAAAGTTCAATGTTTGGAGTTTGGGTTTAATGAATATATATACAGATATGTATTTCTGGGCTAGTTATACAAAGCCCTAATGCGTGAAATAGAGCAGATATCTCATGGGCCTAGTTCTGCACGCTTACAAACATTTAAAATTGTACTTGTGGCACATAAAAGATTTACAGTGATCTTACCCACAAATATAAATTTTGTCCCACACAGGATAGAAAGATCTAGAAGCAGAAGTAGTGAACAGCTGAATGTGAGCACAGAGTCGTAAATTCATAACACTTACAGCTTTTTAACAACCCCATCATAAATGTGACTGATTTCAATTTAATTTATGGGATTTTGCAACCGGGTCCAGGAATGTCTTTTGAAAATTAAAAATTTAGAAACAGCAACATATACTCTGGATTTTCAAGAAAACATCCATGGTTGTCAGGTGACTCTGACAAGATGACATCTGGGTAGTCTTTGATTATGCAAAAAAACTTGGGGAAATCCCTAAAATCATTACAGTAAACTGCAGGCGTCCAAGGCTCGGAGCACACTCATGTCAAACCACTGGGCACGGAACAAAGGCTTTGCTGTGGGTTTCTAGGGAAACCATCAGGTAGAGCAGGAAAAACCCTCTTTTGTAAGACAGACAAATCCGTCTGCAAAATCCAATCACTTCCCCTTAACTGAGTGACGATCACACCAGGGATATGGTCCTTTTAACCTCACTTTGTGTATTCTGAATAAGATATCCATCAAACATCATGTGCTGAGCACTGTGCTAAAGGTTTGCATGGATTCTCTCATCTCAGCTTCACTACAACTTCATGGTGCTTTTTAAAATCCCATTTTATACATGAGGAAACTGAGGCACCCATGGATAGCCCTTTTCATGGATCTTACAGCTTGTGGTAAGATTTGCATATAGGTGGTCAGACTCCAAAGTTCTTGTCTTGATTATTGCACTAAAGTCCTTCACTCTAAATGCAAGGAACTGGATCCATTTCAGAAAGTGACGTATTGACGAATAAAGTACCCAGGGCAGTGCCTCCTAGCCCCATTTCTGAGATAACACAATGTCTTATCCATCATCATTTTCAATAATTCACTACACCGGCTCAAATTTAGGTGATGGAATCTTACAAATGACTGGCCACTGATCTGCCTAAATAAGATATCGTCTTTCACTCAATGAGGCATGACCCTAATCTCAACCTGAGAATCGAAATGTAATGAAATTTTGTCCCAGGCAAACTCTGTATAATCCCTCGGTTCTAGGAGCCTTTTATGGACAAATGTTTTAGGTTTTCAGTAAAAGTGCATCTCATCTTCAGAGAAGAGTCTGTGTGTGTCAACTCTGGGCACTTGCTAATATATTCACTTATTACTTCCTCAAAGAGCAAACAAACGTAGGTCCAGCACCCACTGTATGTCAGGCATGGTGCCACCTGCCAGAGATACCAGAGCACACCTGGCCCAGATGTTGTCCCCTAGGCTTATAGTTCAGGATGGGGACAGCCAGGGAGCGGCATGTCAGCACTGCGAGGGCTGCTCCTGCAGGGTGGAGGCCGGAACCATCTGCTGGTGGGAAGTTGGTGGTCAGGGAGAGCTTCCTGCAAGATATGGCCTCAGAGCTGGCACTGAGCCTGCAAGGAGAGCCAGAAGGAAGCGCAAGAGAAGCCACTGAGGAAGGCAGGGAGACAATGCACGGCTGCCTTCAGGACGAGAGCGGCCCTGCCCAGGAGGAAACGAACATGGAGCACAGGAGTGAGAAGGGAGAGAGGCGTGCTTTCACCAAAATCACACCAAGGTGATGCATCACTTGTTCACTCAATAAACAAACTGCACGGCATACCGATGCCTTCTGAAACTCCACTATAAACCCTGAAAATAGAAAAGATGCAGTACGAAATGACTGTACGGCTCTTTGTTCTGGATACAACCCAGTTAGAGTTGAATACAAAGGCTTGAGAATGAATCAGAAAAATGATATACTTGTTAAAACTTGTGTTATCAAATTTGCTTTGCAGTAAAAAATTAAGAAGTTCTAATGGTCTTTGCTTCTCTTTTCCCTAAACCCAGCCCAAAGTCAACATTCTGTATCCCAAAAACGACTTTGCAAATAATACCTTGCATGGGTCTGATTAACATGCTTGATGTGCATTTCTGTATTGTACAAAGTGAAACTCCATTGAGTAAATGGTACTTGATACCTTGGGGAAAAAAATGAAAGAACAATAATTTCTTTCCTCTGAGTCCAAGAGTTAATTTCCATGCTGGACAATATTTTAATAACGTTGGATACACCACGGGATTTTCAGAAGTTCATTTAGTTGTGAACCCTCTTAAGTTATAATTTTTCTTTTTAGCTCAGATGAATCTCCTATCTGTTGTACTCTTAACACCCCTGCTAATCTTAGCATAGAAAAGCTTCATAATTTGAAAAAGAGAAGTTTAACAAGACATGAAGCTGATTGTTTGCACAATCAGAACATCTAATTGAGCTATAGTATTCTAAACCATGCTTGCGTGCAGGGAGATAATTTTTCCTTCATTTCCTATTTTATCAGAAAATTAACCTTCATTTAAAACACTGTGGTCTAAAACACTTTTATAGCTACATTCTCTCTGCTGTTCATAAGAATTTGAATTTTAAATTTGCCATCCTGGTCTTTAAAAATGAAACAAACTGCGGATGCTTTAGGGACCAGGTGTTTATGATCAAGCAGACATCAGAATGTGACCCGTGTCCAAAGCACCACAACTGCCAACCAAGGGGACTATGTAACCGTATCTGTTCTTATTTTTCCAACCTTTAGTTAAATAATGAGGCTCTGCATTTGCATAGCAATCTTTTTGTCTGAGACCCTAAGAGCCCCACAGATATTTCATTTAATTACACAAACATTGGAAGCATTTATTAAGTATCTCTCTGCATGTGGAACTCAACTTGGCCCCAGACAAGCCAGATCTGAATCCTGCAATGATGACACACGGTTGGCCACAGTACAAGAGGAGTTAGGTAATTCATTTTACAAACAGTGCACTAAGCACTAACCACTCATGACACATATGTGACTCGAGTGGGCCCAAGTTCATCTGGGGTCACCTTGTGTTGTAATATCCTGAAAAAATACCCAAACTGTAATTTCACAGATTGCTGATATTTCTTCCAGAAATTCGGTCTCCATCAAAATGTTTCTGAAGATTCTGAGATAGGTGAAGGTTAGGAGGGACACAGCTTCACGTCAGGTCATCTGTCATGGGTGGAACTGTGCCCTCGAAATGGCTATGTTCAAGTCCTAACCCCTGGTACCTGTGAACGTGACCTCATTTGGAAGTAGGGTCTCTGCAGATGTAATCAAGTTAAAATGAGGTCATGAGGTTGGGCCCTGAGCCAATCGACTGATGTCCTTACAAGAAGAGGGAAATCGGGGCACAGACACACAGGAGAACGCACTGTGATGACAGAGGCCGGGACTGCAGAGATGCAGCTACGAGTCGAGGAGCACCAAGGGCTGCCAGCAGCACCAGACGCTGGAAGAGGCCACAAAGGATTCTCCTTTACACACGAGAAAACGAGGTGCCCCAAGATGAGCCTCTTTCCCAGATCTTACAGCCTGCACGTGGCCTAAGATTTGCACGGTCTAACCCTAAAGTTCTTGTCTTGAGCATTGTTCTAAAGTCCTTTACTCTCAGATGCAAGGAACTGGATCCACTTCAGAAAGGTTTCAGGTTTCCGAGAGACGGCGGCCGTGTCAACGCCTCGATTTCGGAATCCCAGTCTCCAGAACTCGGAAAGAATAAACTCCTGTTGTTTTAAGCCACCCCGTTGGCAGTACTTAGCCATGGCAGCCTAGGAAACAAGCACCGTCTCAGCCCTGTCTTCCCCCGACCATCCAGCTCCACAGGTGCGCGGGATCCGGGTCTCCAGTGCCCCCAGATACCCCTGATCCAGACCTTTCCCAAAGGTCTGGGCACAAAAGAGGCGGATGGCTGCACAGACCAGAAATAAAATCCCATGTCTCCGCTGCTGAAGCTCAGGGCCCTGCAGGGGGGCAGGGTGGGGACATGTATTTCAGGCTGTCACCTTTGACAGGGGCCAGCCAGCTCCTTCCCTGGGGATCTTATCTCCCCTCCCACCACAATTCTTGACTGAAATCCCTGTTTCTACGATTTGCCCGTAAGACGATCCAAATCACTTCATAGAAAAACAACCTGCCGCCCCCCAAGGAGGTGCCTGTTTTCCTTCTGTGCAAGACACCTAAAGCCCTTGCTCCCAACCTCCCAGAACCAGACTCTTCTCAGAACCACGATCTCATCAAATAATTCAAAGGTCCCTTCACACAGTGTTCACACGACGGGGCCTCTGGGAAAGGGTTTGCAAAGAACCCCTGGCATCAGAATCACTTTGAGTGTTTGATAAACAATGCAGATCCCTGGGTTCCACCCCCAGCCCACTGAATTACAGTTTCTGCAGGGGGAGTTTAGGAACCTGCATCCGAAAAGGATCCCAGTGCTGAGAACCACCAGCACAAACTTCACCCCACCTTGAAAACAGCAGCACTTCCCTTCTTGCCCTGTAAAAATCCCCCAGGTGAAGAGACTGATAAGCCTCCTGCAGCATCGTCCTGGGCCAGGGCCCACCACGCTCTCTGTCCTGGCTCAGCACTGCAGCTCCGCACCCCTCCCGCCAGCCTTTCGCTCCCTGTGAAGGCTCCTCTGGGCCTGGCTTTGGCTATTGAACTCGAACTCACTGCTGATGCTGCTTCGCAGTCGAGACATCGGGCACTGCAGTTGGAAGAGCCACTTCCTCCTCCACTCTCCTGCCCTCCTCAGGTCCTGCCAGGTGGCCTGTGCTGGGGACCAGTCTGCAGGAGTAGATGGCGGATGCCAGCGTAGGCCGCACTCCTCCCGGGGCCTTCCTCTGCCCTAGCAGCTCCTGAGACTTGCTAAGATCCCCCACACACGGTTCCTAAATGAACTTAATGAAATAATTCAGACCAGGTCATTTGAGACTTTATTGGAATTTAACGTTCCGAATAACCCTCATACCCAGGCCCGTGTGCCCCGCCCTGGCGCGCGAATGCGCAGATGAAGCTGGGCAACAACGCCGGCCGTGGGCTTGCTCCTTCCAATCTCTTCCCTCCTGTTTATCACTCCAGGTAAGAAGGAATCACAGTCACTCTACAAATATTAACTGAACCCCTACTTTTCTCCAGGCGGTGGCATAATAATTTGGGGACTGTAGCTCTGAGGAGGTCACAGACTTGCAGGGAGAGAGAAGTAAACAAAGGAACGGCATAAATACGGAGCACGTGCTGTTGGCCTTCAGAGGAGGGGGAGCAGCCAGCTCTGCACGACCTAGCCAAGGACCCAGCCTTGAAGTCACCCCAGGCGAAGACTGAGAAAGAACGAACCCTTAGGTTCTTTTGCTCACAAGCTACAGAAACCAACAGCATGATTGAAACACCTAGAGGGGCAAGGTGGTGTGGGCATTCGGGCGCCAGCTGCATTCGCTTGAGGGAGTTACCTAACCTTTCTCAGCCTTACTTTTCTCATCTGCGATATGGAAGTAAGAAAAGCTTTTGAAACGTTTAAAATATTGCATGTACAGCAATATTTAGCAAAGTACATAATAAGCTCTCAGTAATGACATCTCAGTTCTGAAGAAAAGGGTGAATTTTACAAAGATAGCTCTCAGAACAGAGGGAAGACCAATACCCATGCCCACTGCAGGCCAGAGCCTGGGCAGCTCCAAACACCCACCACGGGGGCCAGCAGGCCCCATCCACGGCCCTCAGATGGCTCTGCTCCAGGCCCCTGCAAGACAGGTGCTGACCAACTATTGCGATTCCCAGGAAAGAGTCCGATGGCCAGCGTGGGGCAGAGGGCGGGTCCCCAGGACATGGCCTCAGAGGCTCAGCCATCCACTGTGTAAGAACATTCCAGACAAGAAAACTGACAGATCAGTTTGGGGGACAACCCAAGAGGCTTGGTATAGCTGGAGGCTGGGGTTTGCCTTGAGAGTGACAGGATGGGAAGACGTTTGGGGTTTATCCCAGGGGACAGGAGGGCTGAGCACTCTTCCAGGGACACGGGTCTGGGGTCATTCCTCAGAAAGCACATCAGGCATTAAAGCCCATGGAACAACCCCCCTCACACCTGTCCCCAGCCCCAGCAGGAAGTCCCAGCCCACCAGGCACTCTGGTCTCCCCCAGGAGTGTCTGTGGATGGGCCTTTTATGGCCTAAGGGTGTCTGGATACACAGATATCAATGTGGCCAGGGTCAGATCCATCTCCTTGCATGATAAAGGTCATTTCTAAATGGCTATCTTTGCTAATGTGCACACAACTAAACTACACAGTGCTCCTGGAATTCAAGATACAATTTTCAATCTACTTGGCCCCCAAATTCAGTAGAATTTGGATCTTTTCAAGTGTTTTAAAAACAATCTGTGCTAATGGCACAATGTTCTTGCTAATGCCCTTTAAGGGCCAAATTTTCAAAAATGGCAAATAAATTTGTTTGTCGTTTGCATGTGTAGTTGTATGGGTGGGTATAAATACTGCAGTTGAAATAACAGGCTGATTTTTCCTTGCAAACATTTACACTCAGGATCAGATGAGGAGTAAATTGGAAAGAGTCCCCATCTAAGGAAAAAGGGCAGGGCCCGTCTGGGCTGGGGCACATCAGACAGCGAGGTCAGAAAGGCTCTGATGGAGCGGAGCATGGAGCAGGATGTTCTCCTCACACCAGTCCCCAGGAGAAACTGGGCAGGGCTGTCTACACAGCAGCCCACAGGCGCACCAGATTTGGCTTGTCACCTGGCTCAGCTGCCTGCCCTGTCCCCTCTCTCACCACGCCTCAGGTACTATCCCAGACGTCGCTGGAGCCTACGGCTCCCAGGCTCTCTGATCCCAGAACACCAGCTCCAGCTCCTACCTGTGCTCCAGGACTGCCTTGTTTGGACAACGGGTTTGGTGTTAGACTTCGAACCTCAGTGAATTTCCACCCCGCATCAGCCCAGGACTCAAGTTTGTTTCTTCCCTTATCCTCTGAGTCCCCAGGAGTCTAAATGAGACCTTCCCTACCGGCCTGAGGCCCCTCAGACTTCTGTCGGTGAACTGGTCCGCGCTGTGTACCCCCACCCCGCGCTCCCTGTGCAGATGCACAGAAGTGTGGCATCTGGTAACAGCTGCTTTGTGCTCCGACTGTTCCTAGACTTGAAGCGCTAACGTGAAAGACTCCAAAGCAAACGGCGAGATTAAAGACTGGGTCATGGGTCTTCATGTTCCTCTCTTCCCAATATATTAGTGGAGGCTAGAACCAGGGTGTGCACCCCAGGGTATGCCGGGACTGCAAGACCAGAACCTTGCAGCCAGCTGGTGACTTTCTATTTGGCCACACCCACACTCCCTAGTCATTGCATGTTGTCACCATCAGCCCGATGGTACCCACTGTGCGTGGGAACAAGAGAGAGGTCAGTATTGGAGTCCGGTTGCGGCGCTAAGGGCAGGATGATGGGGACCCTTGGGACATAAAGTAGTGTAAAGCCCCCAAGGCTCAGTGTCCTGCCTCTTTCCCCCAGAGCAGGAGCAAGCAGTGACTGGAGGAGACAGCTGGCTCTGTCCCCTGCTGAGCAGGCCGGGCTGGGCACCTGGCAGGGGTCGGGGGGGAAGGGGTGCTGAGGGCACTTTAGTGACCACGAGTGGCCAGGCCCTGCTGCCTGCAGGAATGTGCCCTGAGAAAACCACGGGCTTCTGGGCGTCTCAGCTCTTCCCGCGACAGGAGGCCCTTCTCCCCCCAGCCTCGCCCTGTCCTCAAACACCGCACTTGGCAGCACGTGAGTCAGGTCTTTATCGAGCGAAGGCACATCGTTCTTGCTGATGCCCTTTAGGGCCAAATTTTCCAAAATGGCAAATAAATTTGTCCTCAGCTTGAATCCTCAAAACCCACCCCGGAAACAAGCAGTGTACACACTGCCTCCGGGCCACGCTCGGCCTCCCGCACACGCCTGCACCGCTGGCGGCTTCTCTTCCTCCACGGGACGTGGCACAGAAGCTCAATGAATGCTTTCTGAATAAAACAAGTATTTTAATTTTGAATAAATTCAAAATTGTATTAAAAAATAAAATAAGTTTCCCACATGGAACATAGGCATGAGGGCAGGGCTGCCCGCTCCTCCACGCTCACATTCCAGCGCCTGTTCCAGCCCGTCGACGCACAGGAGCTCAGTAAATAGATGCTGACGAGACAGACAAATTCATCTATTGAAATAGTGAAGATTTCCTAGGACTGGCAACAGCAAAAAATTCACGCCGCTAACACTTGATTCTCAGATAAACATTGTACTGTCGCCCGTAAGTGCCCTCGCTCATTTGCGTAGTAAAGATTAGGTTTTGTTGAATGACTACGCTCACACCAGTTCACCAGGAATTACGCAACAGAGGACTGGATCATCCATGTGTTTAGTTAGGAAGTTCCTGGCTTCACAAAAGTTAGTTCCAGTTCCTAGGAATTTTCCATGCATTTTCTCTAGCTTTATAAAAAAAGATCTGATCCAATCATGATTTTCTCTCTCCCCAGAGTTTCTACATTTAGCTTCAGGATTTATCAATGACATTTTCTCAAAGCAAAAAAGACTCTTGAGCCAACGGTATATCTGTTTTAGAACAGAACAGTCGATTTCTTTTTTTCCTTTTTGAAGCCATCGGTGAGCTCTCTGGGAGCTCAGAGGCTCACCACCAGCTTTTCTGGGGTGGTTTTGGGAAAAATAGTGAATTTGGAATCTCACTTGCCTGTGCTACAGACGCCATGGTTCTTAGTGGCATCTTGCCCAAGGCCATTAATCACGTACAATCCAATTGTCCTAATTAGAGTGCCCCTGAGCGTGGCCATGTGTGGAATTTGGACTGGCTTTTGGCGATGAGCTGCCCTCATGAAGTTCAGGTCTTTGCTTCCAGCAGGCTACGTCACAGAGGAACAGTGGCAGTGAGTCTTCTAAAGGTCAGGAGCAATGTGCTCAAGGGCACGTCGCTGCCAGCCACCCGCGCTCTGGCCAGGACCAGGTGCTGGGCGCCGGCGAGCTGGGCTGAGAGGTGATGTCAGATGTTCCTGTCGTGAGCCGACTAAGCAGCACCTCCCGTGTCATGGAAGAGCTGCTTCCCCGCTGAGCTTCCACCCTGAATCCTCGTAAGGTCTCGGGTCCTGCGGGAAGCACTAACTGGGTTTTGCCACAGACATAAAGGTCTTATCCCTTTTTTGGTGCTTAGATAAAAAGAATCAACACTTCCAAACCTAACCTAAAGCTGGTCCCACCTTGACTCACTCTGGATTTATTGAGACCAGGAGAAATGCTTACTTTATGGTTTTTGTTTTATAAATAAATACCCCCAAAACCACTCTGTGATAGATTTCTGCATACTGGAATTGTAAAGAAAAGAATAATTATCACTGCTTGTTTTTGAAAAAAACTAGACTTTTGTACTCAGACTTCCTTTGCTACCGAAATAGTAGACAAAGCATTCAGAGATAAATTTATCCAAAGATTAAATTTTGTATCCTGACGTGAAATGAACCTTGGACACTCAGCAAAGCTCTGCATTGACATAAACTACCTGGGACAAGAACTCACTATACTCCAAACAACCAGCCTCTGGGAGCGCGTTTCCTCACCCTCAGTTCGGACGGGAACAGCCACGTCCGCACAGAGACAAGTATGATTTTCGTCACGAGCCCCTCTGTCCTGGTCTCCACAATTACAAATCTTACTTTCCAGCATTTTAGGTTTTGCTCAACCTCGAATCAATATTGATCTCTGTGTCCTTGGCACCCAGCGCAGAGCCTGGTGCGTGGAGGAGGAACAACAAATGTTTGCCGAGTGAGCGGTCATCGCCATACCTGGCCACCGCAAATATTTATTCAGTGAAATCTGTTTTCAAGCCATGATGAGTGTCACTGTCAAAGGCAGCTTTGCTGAGACCAACGCGGCGATAGTTGTGGCGTCTCTAGACCAGCACACCCTTTACATGGACATATTCTGTCCCTAGGAAAATTACCCAGCGCTCACTTTTGAACAACGTCCCCCAAAACGCGCTACTTGGTGCCCCCTGAATCCCTCTGGCCTCTGCTCCACCTGTTGCCTCTCCTGCCCAAGGCTCAGCCCCTCCCCTTCCCGCACAGCCACCACCCTTCACAGCTGACGGCAGCCCGGCAGCCAAGGCAGAGCCTGCCTCACTGAGCTTAGTGTCTGGCGGGGAGATGCAAACGAGCCGGGAAAGCCAACATGAGCTCAACGCGAGAGCATCAGCGGCCACGGCTACCGGACTCTTCCCGCACTACTCTGGCTTGTCCCTCAAGGCCTGGGAAAAGAACATCAGGGCCGAGGCCCAAGCTAAAATCCTCCATCTCATGCTGGAGTCCCAGCACAGAAGGTCCCAGGAGCTTCTAATGTGACGCTTGGTTTTAGAACCCCTCGTCTAAGGCCTTGCCCCCTGAAGTTCGGTCTCCAGAGCGGCGGCGCAGACATCGGCTGGGGCTGCAGTTGCGCAGTCTCGGGCCAGCCCCACCCTGCTCAGTCCAAGCCTGCATGTGATCAGGTGCCCAGGGGTTCAACCCACAGCAGGGTGTGAGGAGCCCAAACTGCTCAGCCGCACTGTGTTGACCTCCTAGGGCTGCCCCCACTAAGCACCCCAAACTGGGTGGCTCGCACAGAGGGATGTATTGTCTCATGGTTCTGGAGGCTGGAAGCCCGAGATCAAGGTGTCAGCAGGTTGGTTCCTCTGAGGGCTGTGGGGGAGAATCTGTCCCAGGCCTCTCTCCTTGGTTTGTAGGTGGTGGTCTTCCCTCTGTGTACCTGTCTCTGTCTCCAAATTTCCTCTTTCTCTAAGGAAATAGGTCATATTGGATTAGAGCCCACTCTAACGACCTCATTTTAACTTGATTACCCTATAAAGATCCTTTCTCCAAATACAGTCACATCCTAAGGTCCTGGGGGGTTAGGGCTCCAACACATAAACTGGAAGGACACGACTCAGCCATCACACCATCCCAGCCTGAACTTTACCGTGCCCCTCCCACCACAGCCCTGGGCAGGGCTCTGGGGACAGGGCCTCCTGCAGTCCAGGCATTCACAGTGGTTCTCCCCAGCCCGGCCTCCTGAGGAGCCACCTCTGCCGTGTGTAACACTTAGATCAAGGTCACTCCTCTCTGACAGCTTTCCTGCCCTCTGGCCCCCGGGTCCTCACCCTCTGAATCCTGCTCCAAGCGCTGACTTCCAGGGCTGTGCCTGCCACAGGGCTCCAGGGCAGGGCTGGGCCTGAGCTCGCTCTTCTCCCTTCTGCCCGGCGCAGGGTAGATGTGTTTTCCTAAGCAACCTTGGCTATAGAATGAATGAGATACCTTAAGAATCAAAACCTAAACTCAGCACCAGGAAAGTCCCTAATTTTTACACAGCGGCTGAAGAGCAGGCAGAAAGCAAGCAGTCACCACCGGTGGCGACAAAGAAGACATCTCGATGGCGTTCACGCTGTGCCACTCGGCAACCAGGGTTCTTGGGAATTACCTGCCGAAGAGGCGGGGGTCTAATGGGGAAGGCCCTCCCCCGACCCTGCAGCTTCTGCTCACACGCCACACCTCACCTTCTCTGCTCACTGCCCGAGAAATCCTGACCACGGCACTGACGCTGTCACTCAGGTCCCTGTGTATTTTTAAAAAGTGGCTCCAAAGCACTCGTGAAATCTCCTTGGCATCACAGGGGCTGGAAAAATGACGACTGTGTCCTCAGAAAGGCAAGATGTCCACGCTCCTCAGGCCCTGGCAGGACACAGCCGCGGCCCGAGTGCACGCTCCCCTGGTACGGCTGCTCCTTCCAGCGACAGGCGTTTGGGGAGGTTTGTCCCTGTGAAGATCACAGGCACAGAGGCAATGGTTTCCCTGGGGCTCTATTGCAAGTCATCCCGGACATTAGTTTTAATGTCAAAGTCCAGATTTTTTCACGTGCCAACTCACATCCCAAATAAGTTCTTTTTCGCTAATTTGATCTTCCACCTTTCTCCTTCATACGAGAGAACACACACCACCTCCGACCGGCAAACACGGAGCCTATTGATTTCTAATAACAGATGCATTTTTAAAAGTTAGCCTAAGGGGGGGAACAAGTTAAAAGGAAAAAACTAAAGCTAGTGTGGAATGAGTTCGCAGCAGGCAGGTGGCTGGGTACGTGTCAGGGCAGACAGACACGGAGCTACAGCCAAGATAATTATAATCATAATCTGCCATAATCCTACCCGCCGACGGTGCACAACCCACTGCAAATTTGCTCTGAGATGTGTAGCCTTCCTCCTTTCTCCCCTTCTTCCCCAAAGGTAAAACACATCCCAAAGCAAATATAGGCTTTTATTAATACTTTCCCCTGAGACTTGGTTATTCATTTCTCATATTGTGGGAAAAAATTTAGTATGCTAGGTGACTTCACACACACTCCATTCTTAAAATGCCTGAGCAATTATTTTCTCTTGACTGTAGTTGTTTGTTTGTTTTAGGATAAGGCTCTCTTTCTAAATCCATCTTCCTATGCCTTCACTCACTCTTTCTCATTGTCCCAGCTGATGTTACACGATGGACTATGCTCTCCAGATCTGAAAATACATGAAAAGCTTGAACCTACAGAAGGCGGTGGCGTTTACAAATGCTTACAGAAGTCCATTCCCAACGTCATCAAATAGAATATGCATTTGGGGAGGACAGAAAAACAGGCAGTAAAACCTGAACTCATTTAATTAAAAAATATGTATTTACTCATCGCTTCATTATAAACCGAGACTTTTCTCCCAAATTCACCTCTGTCATTAAAAGAGCTATTTTAGAAGTCATCGTGAGCAGGAATATTGCTTTTTTCCCCCATATCCAAGGAAATATATCTTCGGCTCCAGGAGGGTGGGGGGAAGCAATTTTGCTGCCTCTTTTCTATGGGGAAAAGGCAGCTTCTTATTTTTATGTTAAAGAGTTGTCAAGACACTTATATTTTTCATAGCATTAAAGTAATTTTTATTCTACTTAATTGTTCATTGAGATTTCAAAACCAAATCTGCCTCCTTGCCAAATATCTTTGTACTATGTACATTTCACACTGGCTTATTATAATAGGTTTTCTCGTGGGAACTAGCATTCCGGCATCTGCTTTGTTATGATATTATAACAATAATTAACATTTAGCAGTTACTGTATAGCCAGCCTTTGATCCATATTTTTTAACAAAGTGTAATAACAATGCTTTCTCACACAGCATCTTTCATCTCAGAGCCTCAAAGTAGCTGGCAGCATCGTATTACAGCCCGAGATGGTTGTATTCACTCCTGAAACCCTCCCAACGCCCCCATGGGGTCTATGCACAGCTATGTTCCTTAGGGGGAAACAGGGAAGAAAGGTCAAGTGAATTGCCAGGAGGCAACACAGCATCAGCAGAGCCAGGAATAGAATCTCGTCCGTCCCTTCCCCTCCTTGGTCAGGGACTCCAAAGCTTCAGTAGCATCTATTTTTAAAATAAAGGGATGAGGAGTGAAGCAAGAAGCATTGAGCTTATTATGACAGGGGTTGGAATAGATCCTAAAAGTCTTGCTATATCTTCTGAAATGAATCCCTGGGGACAAAAGTCTGATTAGATCACGAGAGGCTCGTTCAACTAAACTACTGGGCACCTACTTTGTGCCACATGCTAGGTCCTCCTTAAGAGAGGGCTTAAAAGGAGGTGCACGAAGATTGTAAGAATTCTGATTTTCAATCTCTCTAATCAGGGAAATTAGTAGACACCAAGAGGCATTGCTCTTACTCAACACTCTGCTGAGGAGATGACCAATATGAATCGATGTCTCCCAAGCTGCTGTTGGAAGAATTATTTTCTCTCTTCTGCTTTTCTCTCGTCCCTGAACTTTCAGACAACCTTACAGGAAAAAGAAAGCTTATCACTGGGTTAAGTCTGGATTTTTTGGGAGGATAATTGGGCATGATAACCCATGAAAAGAAGCCAGTTGTCACTCCTAAATTCAGAAGGATAAGTGTGGCTATGATAGGAAAATTAATCATCTATATAGTCAATCAATGCTTAATGGATAGAGAAAATTTTTCATCCTATCTTAGCTTCACTCCAGTTTACAAAATCCTAGGCAAATGTGAAGGTGCAGATGTGGGTCGGAGACCAGCATGAAAGGAGCAGGCAGCGTGCAACGGGGTAGCAAGAAGCTGCTCACAAGGTCTCTCTGGAGTGCATCAGAGCGAGAGCTGCAGAATGAGCAGGAATGGCAAGGCGGCTCCCAGAGAAGGAAATAACATCAGTAACCACTGTCACTGACACCCGTTTACATAGCGCTCTGTATGCGCTGCGTCACTGAGTGCTCTAACAATCCTGCAAGGCAGGGGCTATTATGTTATTATCTCCATGTACGGGTGGAGAGACCGGGCCATAGAGTTTAAGTTTCCCCAAATCACAGAGCCAGTTAGCCATGGGAGCATGCGAGCAGTCGGACACGATTGTCCCGGAGTCACGGATGTGCGCAGCTGCCAGTGAAAACAGCTACAGCCTCCACTAAGTAGTTTAGACATGGTCAGCGATGATGATGATGATCAGTATTAGCATGGCAGTTAGCGTGTATTTAGTTCCATGTGCCAGGCACAGTTCTAAGCTTTATTTTCTATCGGCCTCATGATAACCCTCTGAGGCCAAATTGTCATCCCCATTTAATGGCTAAAGAAGGTTAAGCCCCAAACTAACAGAGCTAGTAAGTACTTTATTTCACAGACCTGTTTGCATAAAATCACCTTTTGTCCCTCTCCCTTTTCTCAGCGCGAGGGGGAAGGAGAAGGCAATGTCACTTTGTCGGATCTGATTCGGAGCAGCAGCAGCGCCACGGAAGAGAGGCCTGTGTCCGTTCCTGCCAGCTCGTTTGTGTCTTCCAAGTGCGCGGAACACCACAAAGCCCACTGTTCTCTGATCCCGCGTGGTGCCCCAGTTCCCGCTTCCACTCGAGTGAGAACAAACAAGTTTAGAATAGGAGCGATTCCATAAAGCATGTTCCAGGCCAGTGCATAAAGAAAAACTTCAATTCAATTTTCAAATGAATTGAGCCCATTTTTACCAACATCATATGCATCTTGCTGGGCCTGCCTCTGAGAAAATTCTCATTCCACATGTAAATAAAAATAATAGTGCCCATCAGAGCACATCTCTGAAAGGGAAACTTCCTCGTAACAAAGAACACAGCAGAAAAATGTGCCTGGCTGGCCTCCAGCGCCCCAGAGCCCGAGTGCGAACTAGAAGCTGCACCAGTATAAACTCTTCAGTGAAGTTATTATCCCCACAAAACCCGCCAGCCACTCTAAACTGAAAACCAGAGACCACAGTGTTGAGAAACCCACGTAGAATTTCATGTCTTGCAACTCGGGGCAGTGAGCTTAGAGAAGTTATAAATAATTTACAGAGAACTATCAAATGGCGCCTCAGCACGTCGGCGCCGACTTGGGTTGCTGCTTGTTTCATCTTAAAAAGAATGTTTTGCCATTTGGGTAAGTTTGAAAATGATTCAAATTAGACTGATGTAAGTCATTATAATTTGTCCCCATGGGATGGCATTCTCATAGTTCGCAACATCATATCATCCCCTGGAATAGTTTTTTTGGAAAGAGTCTTTATACCATTGACTTCCTATAAAAGGAACTCACAGAATGAACAGTGCTTGGCGTAAAAGTTTTTACCGTAAAAGCGACTGGAGAAAGCGTGGATCGCCTAAACAAGGAACAAATGCTCTCTGCATGTCAACGTGGAGAGGCCCCGTCCTCGAGCACACTGATGATTAATTCAATCAGAAGAAAATAAGGCGCGCCGTAAAGTCATATGCCGGGGTGTAGGTGGTGTCCTAGAACGGGGAGTCCTGCGCAAACGAAGCAGCTGAGCGTCATGTGTTCACAGCTCGGAGAGCCACACGCCAGCTTCAGAAAGGTGTTAGGATTCTGTCCCCAAAACACACACCCGCAAGGCTTTCTACATATTCAGCCAGCAGCACCTTCCCTGGAACCTTCCAGAGCTGCCTCTTTCCCACTGGGTTGTAGGAGGGAAATGATCATATGCAAAGAGTACCCGAAATACTCACTGTGTTTCTCTGGCTGCTTAAAAATTCTGGGAAAAAAGGCTCCATCTGAAACATAACACCGTTTGTGATCCTACCGCATACCCTTCCACATTCCTATTTCTCTAAACTTCCTGTGGCCATCGGGTAAAAACGGACGCAGCAAACGCTGGCAAGCCGGGGTGGGGGCAGGAAGAGGGATGCCGCTCAGTGATTCAGATAGAAAATAAGGCACTTGGACATTAATAATGCCCCTCCAGACCCTGCTCATAATTGTAAAGAAAATAAGCCATTTCAGATTTTGACCTGAAAAGTTTGCAACATTATTTGTTGAGGCAGAATGTTGTTTAATCAAACTCACTAAAAGCTCAGCGTTAGAATAAGGGTAAAATTGGAATTGGTTACGTGGTGTGGGAAGCTGCTCTTGGTTTAAAATGTGCTAATCTGTAGGAAACTGGAATGTAGTATCTTTTATAGCTTCCTAATCTCTCCCTGACTGCGGCGTACTCGCTGAGCAGAGCACAGGCAGTGTTTAGACCTGCACGTGCTCTTCAGGGCAGCTCTCCTAGCAGAACCCAAGTTTGCATGATTGCATCTATTTTTGAGTAGCCAGAATCTAAAAATTAGGAGGTAGCTCAGTCACTTGGTTAAAAACGAAGCCGGGTCATTGACATGACTTGAGATTTGGGGAAGGGCAAGTTATCGGGGTTTCTACTCCAGCTCCTGGGCAGTGGGCTGAGAGGAAGAGGATGGTGGCAGGGTAGAAGCAGGAGGATGGAGCCTCCACCTGCTCTTCGGCACAGGACCTACTAATATGAAAATTAATGTCACGCGATGGGCTGTTTCTCTTAACACAGAGGAGAGAGAACCACAGGAGATTACTTTGCAGAATGATGAAGCTTCCTATCTGGTTCATGACCCTGGGGAGATCTGGAAAAGTACAGGTTTTGATTTGAACAATAATGAACTGGTGAATGACACGGCTTCCAGCCGTCCAATGACTGCAGTAATTTGCCGGCTCTGGTGTCAAACCCAGACAGAGGCCCCGAAGAGATAAGACTGTTATCTAAGCAACAATTAATATGCTGAAAACGCTTTTTAGAAATAGCCCCATCGTTCACTCTGCTACCATGAGCATAACTTTTCTTCCTTGGTCATCTTTATAAATTCTCATAAAATGTAATAAATGTGGTATAAGCTAAGGGAGAACAGGGTTGCCATTTACAAATAAGTGACAGTTTCAATTTTAGTTTTAGATCTCAAACTTGAAAAACTCATTGAAAAGGAGAAACTGCTCCTGTATGCCAACTCACATTATTTCCACAGTTTAGGAAAAATGTCTTTGCTTTGATAAAGAGATCGAATTTTTACCTGTGCCTGGCATTGCATCAGCAGGGGAGACCCTTATCTGTAAATTTGCCAGTGAGATGATTTTTTCCCCCAACGGCTGTTTTTCTTCCCGACAGTGAGAAAACCCCTTTCAAGGAAAATTTGAATGTTGAAAGGCAGCAAAGAACACAACTGAACTTGAGTGCCTACTAAGGATTTGTCACTGTGTTTGCAAGCTCGCCGTCGTCCAGGTGGGGAGTGCTGTTAGCCTTGTTCGGACTTTACACAACTCCTGGGAAAAGACAACCCAACCAGCTCAAGGGGCTGCCTCATTGGCTGCCAAATTGCAGCCTTAATGCTGTGATTAGTCTATATTGGATTGCAGGGATTTCCAGCACATTCTGGAGTACAGTCATCTTTTGTTTAGGACTCGCCTCTAGAAAGGCATTTTGGAACCTGGGATGAAGAAAGGTGCAATTCGGGGAGTGTTTGGGGGTTGGGCATTGTCTCTGCCCAAGCTCAGCTCAGGGCAGCCCGCTCTGCCGGCAACATCCCAGGGGGCAGGTGCTCCCCCAGGTCTGGTAACTCAGCCTGCCTGTGTGCTGAGAAAAGCCCCAGGCTGAGCCTGACTCGACATGCCAGGTGAAAGGAAGGCGAGGACCAAACCCTGCCCAGCAGGTTGGCCATCAGCTTCTCATCCCTTCAATCTTCCAGAACATCTGGCCCCAGAATCCTATGATGCACCTGGAACAGTGAGGAGGAACAGCGTAGCAGCGGCTCTCTTCCACCCAGTTCCTCCTCTCCCCACAGGGCGTGCTCTCCCACCCCGACCTCCCCCAGCACCAAGGTTAGACCGCGGCGTGGCCAAGGCAAGCCACCCAGACAGAGTGCCTGGGAAACAACTTGGCTGCCATCTGCTAACTGTATGACCCTAAGCTAGATGTGCTAATTTCTTAATTCTTCACTTGCAAATCTGAAAACAGGGATAGCAGAAGCATCGCTGTACAGTGTTGTTGTGAGATGTAAATGATTTCACCCTGCAAAGGCTGCCTGAGTAGCCAAGCCATCAGCATGGGCACTGTTACTAATAACGCCTGCGGGTGGGTCTCCCATTTCCCTTCCCATACACTTGTGACCTTGCACAACCATTACATTGTCACCTGTATGGTCACCCCTTCTCACTGAATTGTGGAGCCCTGGAGGAACTGGGCCACGCAGTGGGCAATGCTGACATGAAGAAGCAGAAACAAGTGGATGGGTCCTGCCTCGTGAGCAAATTATATGTTATGTTTCCTTTCTGTGCCTCCATTTAAAAAAAAATAAAAATATGTTAAAGAAAGATCCCAATAATACCAGCACCAAAGGGCTGTTGAAAGGATCAAAATGTGATAACAATAAAAATATATTTGAAAGCATTTTGCAAATATCTATTATTGTAACTATTGGGTATGGAAATGTATTTGTTAACTGTTTGAATCCATGATCCTGGCTATGGGCTCTCCTGGAGCAATGAGAAAGTGGCTTTGAAATGGGGCACCCTTGCTAGAATCCCAGTCTGCTCAGAGTAAAAGGCTTAACAGAGCAAATCGATTTTTCTCCTCTCCCCCGGCTATGCTCTGCCCAAACCCTGTGAAAGAAAGCTCTTGTCAAGGCCCCTTCCTGCCATGGTGATCTTCAAGCCTTTTGCACAGACAGGGGCCTGAAGGAATCCTCCTTGCAAAGATCTGTCCCAAGCCACCTCTAGATCCCCTTAAAGGACACACTCAAAGTCCTTTCAAAGAGTGTTTAAATGAATAAAGCAGGCAAGCACCCTCAAAGGAAAGAATCCTTTTGTTGCGTGAAAAGATGTTTTCCTGAAAAGGCTAAACACAGTTCTGCATCAGTGATCTCCTGACCCCACACCAACCTCTGAGGCAGGTATTAGCAGCTTGGTCGCGCTGGTGGTGAGACTGAAGACGGGGTGAGTGACCCACCAGGCTCCACAAAGGCCTTTTGTAATCCGGGAGAAGCTGGGCAGGAGAATTCCTTCTGGAGAAACAAACGCCCAGAGAAAGGGAGAACAGACCCTAGAGGTTGTTGGCTATATCTCTCTCCCCAAAGGCAAAAGTTACAAATCAAATCTGTTTAAAGAACTGCAGCATAAAGGAAGGGCGGAGCCCTTGGGTGCTTTTGAGCCAAGTGGGTAATAGAGTCTATAAGAAAAAAATAAGAGTCACGCTGGGGCAATTCTGAATTATTTTCAAACTTTCTGTTTTGGGGGCCTCACTTGTGGCAGCAAATACCCTGTCCACAGCAGATGCCATCTGGCCTCTGGTGACACTAGTCCATTAGGCAGAGCACTGACAGGACAGTCCTCCATGGTGAGGTCTCCTTTATCCTCAGGGACCACAGGGGTCTTCCGTGGCGACCCGCTGCCTGGAGACGAATCCAAGGGCTTTAGTGAATGTGCAGCCCCCTCATTAGTTCCCATCCTGCCCACGCTCTTCACTCTGCGGGCGGCCCAGCAATGCCCGCCGGCCGCCTCACTCGAGTCCACTCCTTCTCTCAGCACCTGTGCAGACCGACCTGCTCCCAAAACGCTTTCCTGATCATTCCTGCCCAAACTCAGCCTCGATTCTGAACTCACTCCTTCAATATGTTAATGGAAAAAACTCGAACTCTGTAAAATAATTTAAAGAGATTTATTCTGAGCCAATGTGTGTGACCATGGCCTGGGGAGCCACACTCAAGAAGTCTTGAGCAAGTGGTCCTGCAGTGGTGGGGTTGCAGTTTGGTTTTATACATTTTAGGGAGACAGGAATTGCAGGTAAAATTGTAAATCAGGGAGTGGAATGTGTACATAGGTTTGGCCCAAAAAGATGGAACGTCTTGAAGCTGGAGCTTACAAGTTATAGGTGGGTTCAAAGATTTTTTGATTTGTAATTGGTTAAAAAAAATAAAGCTTCACGAAAGGCTTGCAGTGTTTTAAGTTAAGGAAGTCTGTTAATCAGAGACAAGCCGATGTACTCACTCAAGTGACCTGTGAAGCAAATTGATGGCCTGCAGGAGATTTAACCTTCGCCCTGCATGGCCTTAGGTCCTGCTTAATGTCACAGCCCAGTCAGGTTCACTGCCCACTGCTCAAAAGGAAGCCAATACACTGAGACAGCAGGGGCTACAGCAGAGAAAGAGTTTAATATCGCAGGTGCCATGCAAGGAGGCAGGAGGAATTTCTCAAATCTGTCTCCCTGAGAATTTGGGAGCGAGGGTCTTTAAAGACAGTTTGGTGGGGAAAGGGCTAGCAATTGGGTCTGCTGACTGGCTGCGTTC
>RJWJ010006750.1:0-60831 GCA_004363605.1 Indri indri | reverse complement strand
TAATCTGAATTTCAAGAATGCCACTCTTTGAGCATTACTTCCTAAATTTCCAACTAATTGTCTCTAGTGTCCTGATACTTTAATACCACCAGGGACTACAATCCATTAGTCCTGCCTCATTTTCTCTGTTTCTCACCTCAAACTGTTAATTCCCACTTTTACCAGATATTTTCACTAATAAATCCTAATAAACAATGGGGATTATAAACAATTCTCTGCTTACACTCTCAGGTCTCTTGGATCTCTCTCAATGTGTCATATTTATTTGTTGAAACCTAGACACTTTGCCTATTCTGCACCCACATTTGTTCAACTAACTGTGGATCAAGAAAAATGTGCAAACATCCCAGGTGATCTCATTTTAAATTCATGACTACCCATATCAAGAGATCGCCTATTGCTTCTTGGCAATTATAACATATTTCTGGAGCTCAGACATTCTTGACTCCACTAGATACTTTCGACTCTTCTAAGCATCTTTTTCTCCATCTTCATTCTCAGCACTACACTGTTTACCACTGAGAAAACTTAAGTGAGAATAAGATAACTTCTACAAGACACCAAATCTATCTGCCTCCCCTCATGTTATAATAATTAAATGTTGCTGTTTCAGGCCAACGTTTCGCTTGTGCGCTAGGCTGCATCCACTTGTCTACCCGAGGACATTGCTCCAGAGATGCTCCTTCTCCTGCATCTTAAGTTTGTCCCTCTCCATCAGATTATCCCACCAGCTAATATGCATATTGTTTTTATCTCATCTTTTGAAAAGATAAATATTCTAATCAGTTTCCCTCCTGCTACTTCTTCATTTCTCTTCTTCCCTTTACAGTAAAACATCTGAATAAAATTTTTTATCTTTAATTCTTACCCTACCATCTCTTAAACCCAATGCATTTAAGATTCTTCCCCAGTACTACACTGAATCTGTTTTTGTCAAGAACTCAATGAAGTTCTGGTTGCTAATGAATTAACCCTCATGTCACATTTATTTAACCCACTCAAATTATTGAACATAATAGATTACTTGCTTTTTCTTGAAATACTTTATTCAGTTGGTTTCTATGACTCTCATTCTCTTTCATCCTTTTAGATTCTTTCTTCTCAGTCTTACTCACTGGTTCTTTCTGATCTCCCTAATCTTTTAACAATGAATTTCCTAGGTTCTTTTTTACTTTATTGGTTGTCTCATTGTAGGTCATGGCTTTAAATTCTGTCTATATTCAAACGATTCCCAAATTATATCTCTAGCTCAAATTTTCTCCCTGAACTCTGGACTCATATATTCAACTTCATAGAACCAACACTTAATAGACAACTCAAATTGAACATTTTGAAACTTACCTCCCACAGGATGTAGCATAAGATTATGAGGATAGACTCTGGAAACTTATTCAAATAGTGACTCTACCTTTCAACAGATACATGAAATTGGCAAGGTACTCAAACTTTCTGAGCCTTAGTTTCTTTCTTGATATAATGGGAATACTATTACTACTCACTTTAAAATATTGTTGAATAATGTGGTCTAGCAGGAATTTAATTTTTGTTTGTTGTTTTAAGAGAAACTCTATTCTAAATAATGATAAGGAAATATGCTTATCTTCCTACTTAGTAAGAGATTTTGGCTGGCTTGTAGTTGGACTTTATTAAGTTCCTTTACAAGGCCCACTAGATGACTATGTGGGTTTTCTTTTTGGAAGTACATGCATAATGGAAACTTGCATTAATAGATTTTCTAATATATAAATGGAAAATTGTGTATATTTTTAACATTACTATGCCATATGATTTTTTAAATCTAACTTTCAGTTCATTTTCTCGGAATTTGATTGAAGATATTTATATCCAGAATTTAAGGTTGGATTGGTCTATAATTTCTATTTTTGTGTTTCATTAGATTTTGGTATGAGGATTATGTGAGCTTCATAAGACAAAATGGAAAGTTCTTTTTGTTTCTCTAAAATCTAGGTCAGATCATGTAGTTTGAGAATTATCTGTTCCTTTAATCATTTGAAAGAGTTTGCCTATTAAACTATTGGTGTCCAGAAACATTTTGTAGGTAATTTTTACGGGTCTGTTTCATTCATCTGGTTTTCATTGTTTTCGTTGTGTGTTTGATTGTTTGTTTGTTTGTTTGTTTGTTCTGCTGGACCTTGCTCAGGGTTTCTTGCTTTTTATGTGTTTTGTGAGTTTGACTATGATCTCATGTGCTCTGGAACTCAAGCGATAAATAGGACTTTTTAGAGGCTTAGTTTGGAAACAAAATTCTCCACAAGGAATCGTGTTTGTTTCTGCCAAACACCATGGCCACTACCAACCCAGAATCACTTTAAATTAAATTCCTTGGTGAGACATTTCAGACCATACCAGTAGTGTGAATTCCATCTTCACAAGAGTATGAGTGTAGGCTTGTGTTTATAAACTGTCAAAGGTGATTTTAGGTTTACATTCACCCAGTACTAATCTGGCACATCAGGTTTACTAGTAGCTCACTCTTATTTTAGGGGCTCCTATATGGCTTCCTACTTTGGGTAAGAAGCCATCAAAACAGAAGGTTACAGTCCACTAGGATTTGATAAATACACTTAGTGCAAAAGCTGGCAATAATGCAGTTGAAAAAAGTATGTCAAACTTTGCCACAGTATTTCCTTTTTTGTTTTGTTTTCACAGCCAACATCAGCTTTGTATTAATATGTCTTTGGGAGTGCTTTAATGGGAATTTGGTAGACAGTGTATTCCTCAGGGCACATCTGCTGAAATGCTGATCTACTCTGCAGGTGTTTATTCTTATATATTCAATCTACGCCATTGCTCAGTTTTGGTTTTCTTTTAAACTCCTGCATTGATGAAATCAGCCGGAATAGATGTAATCTGTCTCAGAGGTCCCCAAGACCGCCTACATATTTGGTGGTTTACTAGAAGAACTCAGGAGACTCAGGCATACAGTTCTACAATATCTAGCATTTCTTATAAATACATAGTAAAGATTAACAGCTGGATCAGAAAGAGAAAACGCCATCAGGTAAAGGTCAAAACTATCCACAGAAGGCTTCCTATCCTATCTCCCTCATCTGACAGGTCACACAGAGCACACTGTCCTTCTAGAAAAAGAAAATGGAGCATTATGTGTGCTACATTTCTGGCATGGGAAGCCCATTTAAAACTCAGAGTTTAGGCATTTTATTTAAGGCTGGACACAGGCATTTTTGGCTAACAACTACCAGAATTCCAGACTTACAAAAGGAAAGCAGATATTACTATAAATTATATTGTTTGTACAAATGTATAGGTTCAGCAAAATTACCTTACCAGTTAGGGAATGTTTCAGAAGCCAAGGTCCCAGACACCAGCTAATAGCCAGTCTTATAAACAAGCCTTCTAAAGAGAGCAGCCTCAGATCCACTATGTTAATGTTTTGCACATAGCTCACCCACCCACCAAAATATGCTTCTGACACTCTAATCTATTGATTGTTTAATGATTGCCTAATGTTACAAATAAGAATTAATGAGAATCAATTATAATTGATTTCTAATCATAAAAACTAATTTATTAGTTATTAAAATACATTTTAAATAAGCATTCCTTGATTTAGCTAACAAAACCAAATTGCATGATTCATTTATCTATTCCAATAATTGCTATTTTCATGTCTGCAACAAAATACCAATAAATTCAACTTGCTATTTCCAAATTATGTATTCTATGTAACTGCGATTTTTGGGTAAACGTTTAACTCTTTTTCAAGTTACATTTGGTGACCCAGTACATCTTAAATTAAATAATATTATTAAAAATTAGCTGAAGAAAAAATTCAGCATGGATAGATTTGAAAAGGAAAAAAAAATTCTATGATTCATGACAGAATCCCTTTTGTAATAGTTCTAAACCCTGATATTCATAAATGTTAAGTATAGGTTAGTAACTGCTCTTTATTCATCAGCTGTTTTGTCTGTGCATGTTTTGTTAAAAGAGCAATTATCTATTCAGTTTTAACAGAGCTCTGGAAACTGCTTTCCTGAGAGAGCAAAAATTGGTCTCCTATGACTTTGGATATATCATGATATAATAGACATACTGGTATAATGACAGACTCTGAACTACAGGACTGATGACATTTTAAAATTCCTCATAGAAACTGAGGACAAATAGAGACAGATAATCACAATCTGAATTAATTTTATTATAATTAAATCCGTTGTTAAATTAGAAAAAGAAAATTCCCTATTGATTGCAAAGAGAATCAAGGTCATCTGAGGTGATACATTTTTGCAGACAACCAGGAAGCGGCATCTATTTTCTCTTCCTCTCACACACACTAAGCTTTGGCTGTGGGATAAGCCATGAAAGGAGAAAACAAGTACAGAATTTCAGAATCAAATAAGATTTTTTCTTTCACTCATGAAATTATAATTGGCCAATCTCTAGCAGTTGCCTTTAGAATCTGTGTTTTCCAAATGTTAATAGGTCTCAAGTTAGCAATAAAGTGAACATTAAATAGAAATCTTTTGGTTTGCTTTAGTTTATCAGAGCATACATAGAATCCTTGCTTTTATGATATATTCTTGTCATTCTCCAAACTAATAGATTATGTCATACATTATACCATATGTATTCTTCTGCTAACAAATCTTTAAACCTCTCAGTTAATGATTATTTCAAATTTCAAAAACCAGTTCTTATAAAACATGAAGTTTCATGTTTATTGAAAACATGTATTTCCAGTATGTTTATTTTATCTAAGGTTCATTTTTCTTCAAGTCATATATATATATGTTTGGATCAGAACCATATAAACATATATATGTTTGGATCAGAACCATTCAGAAGCATGGCAGCAGGAAAGCTACCATGTTTTTTTAATGTAGTGATTATTCTCACAACTAGAACCCAGATGTAATCATTTTTTCCTAAACCTTTCTGTAGTATTGACTAAACTATCACCATAAAATATTTCTTTGACCATAACAAGGCTCTCCAGAAAATTCATATTTGTTACAACAAAAACATTCATTCATAAAAATAAAATCAATTTTCTTCCAAGTATATTTACCTAAAAATCCAAAAAGAAAATTTCATAAGGAACATCTCACATATTTAAAAGGATCATGACATTGCATTTATGATCAGAATGAAAGCATAATGAAGAAATTACATTAGGTTTCCTTTTTGAATTAGCATCCTTATTTCTGCTTGGAGTGGCTAACTAAATTTGTCACTATGGACACTTTCCTCACTATTCAGAATTTTCAACTGTATTTAAAACAGATCACATCTACCTCCTCTGCATCAACATACTAACTAGTCAATGGAAATCGAAACACAACCGAAATAGATACTTTATACTCCTGCCAAGAGGAGAAGTTTCAAAGCAGAAGGTGTAATTAAAAGTATGACTAAGCAGACAGCATCACACTGAAGACACTTCTCACAAGACAGAAGGGGAAAAAAATGGAAAAAAGGAAGCAAGTACCCCCAAAATATGATATTGCCATCTCTGACTGATTCATTTGAGCCTGAGAATCTCAGCTTTCTGGTATAGGACCCAGTTGCTATAGAAACTTACAACTGGGAGCTAAATAAAGTAATTTCTATGCTAGTGTTGGTGTCTATAACTTCAGCACCTGATGCTAACCAAATTGTGCTCAATAAACAAATTTAAACTTTAAAAGCCTGCAATGCGATCACAATGCTTTCTATACAACTGATTAATCTCAATTGATCTTGGCTGAGAGCACAAGAACATAAGAAATCTCAGAAACAGAAAAAGACTACTTAAGGCCAATATGCCTGCATCCTTTGTTTTTCTTATCTGATTTCCTACTTTATCCCCATACCTCTATCCTGTCTTAGTTTTAAAATAAAAAGTCAGCTAGCTCACTCCCCAACTCATCAATAATCCTGCTTTCACTGATCCCTTTTAGACAATTTATTCTATATTAAACCACTCCCTCTGGGCCTCCCCCTTTTCATTTATCCTGCTCTAAACCTAAAGAACAAAGAGCTCAGGCAGCCCAATAGATACTTTTTCCTTAATCCTCCCAGCTGGGCCTATTATTGCTGCACATTTGATTATAAGATTATTCACTATTTGGCAAGAAATCAAAAATCTGAAGTAGTCCCTTGGTGCCCCTGTTTGTGTGGGCATGTCAGGCCCATACCCATTATTTCACCAAGCAGTGTTATTTGGCTTTGGTAATGCTCTTTTATTAAGAGAAATGAGACCGCAGGGTCTAAATATATATGTTTGCGTCCTTCCCTAGCATCCTTCCCTTTAGAAAGGAACAATGTTGGCATACATTGTGTAAACCCTTTGTTCTTCTCCAGTGGGGCCACGCATTCTGGGTCAATGTCACTATGAAGATTGAAATTGTGAAAAAGATCATTTGAATGTATTTTCTCATTGAAGCACAAGAATGTCATTGTTACAAGCACCAAACACATGTATTAGAAAATTTGTTTCTTTTTATCAGAGATTTTTAGTAATAAATATTTAAGGGTGCACTTTTAGCTGTTAAAATGTTGTGTTTATTTCACATTTGCTAAAGCTCCTAGTCCCTGTCCCAATGAACACTTTGGAGGCTTAAATGAGTCTATGACCTGTGATAACAAAGCCAAGATCAGTCTAGGGCAGAGCATTTGATGCTAAGATGAAAGGTCTATTGCCTAATTATGGAAAAAATAGGTCAGATGGAATAATCAATTTTCTAATCATTTCTGGTCTAATCATTTCTTTTTCTACCAAGCATCTTTATTATGTGCAGAAGAAGAGAAATTTAAAAAGAAAGAAAAGGAAGGAAGGAAGGAAGGGAGGGAGGAAAGGTGAGCATAGTTCATCCAAGCTTCATAAAATTAAGTTTTTCTGTTTAATTCTTTACTTTGAAATAAAGATTCCATTTTTAGGAGGCAATATTTTCTTTAATTATCAAGATGCTCTCAAACACCAGGGGAGATTTTGAGACACCAAAATAGGAACTGATAAAATAAGCTTACCATGCATTCATAAACCTCTACCCCTGGGTTCCTCTGGATTCTAACTGTTACTTAGCTTTAGCCCAGTGAGCTTTTAAAAGCAAAGAGGAAATACTGGGGGGAGGGGAGTCAACCTAAGGATTGACCTGCTATTGCCACTCAGTGTTCAACCAAAATTCTCATTAGGAAACAACATGGAATAGTTTTTAGCTGCAAAAAGGCGCCCAAGAGAATAACAGAAATATATTAGGTTAACTGTTGGATACATGGTACTGCCTGTATACCAAAACAAAAACATCCTGGAAGAGATCTGAGCTATGTCGGAAACAGCATCAGCTAACAACTGTCAGCTGGGATTTTTGAATAGCGTTTAAATCCACAGAGCAGTATTTGGGAACAGGTGACTTCCAAGAAGGATGGGGAAAATGAAATTCTGTTAGCTATGGGAATAGAAAAAGAATGGAATTTTGTAACTCTCTCTCTCTTTCTCTTTTGGTGTTTGAGAGATTTTATTTTTTTCCCTACATGCAAAACCTCAATTCTCATGTACCTGCATAGACACAAATAATAGTCCCTGTCCATACACAGGGCATAGCATTTCATAGGCAATTTATGAATATCTGTTTTATACAGAAAAGGAAGAAGGAAGCAAATGAGGAAAGAAGAAAGGGAGGAAGAATCAACCCAGAATTAATTCTCACAAAGAAAAAGAACTGGGAGAAGAAGCGAGTTGAGACCGGGCTGAGGTGAGGTGTCGGAATGCTTATATTTGAGCCTCAAGCTGTAAGTGGCAGCTGGCTGCATGGCCCTGGCCAGGTGGTCAGTCACCACTCGCTAGTACAATTTGGCATTCAAGTCAAGCAGCTGCAAAGTGGAAACAGCCCAGCAGCTTTGTAGGAACAGAGGTATGGGCCAGTTTCTGGTTCCAGGCTCCCAGCTAATCACGATAGGAGAGGGCTGAGGACACCTGCCCATGCCCACAGAGGAAAGCACAAAGCTCTTCTACAGCGCAGAGCACCAAGCAGGAAAGACCATATACTTCAGGGTGGATAAGACCCCTGAGTTAAGGGATGTGTGGTATGCTTTGGAGAATAGATGAAAGTGTGAGAATGAACAGAACATTGAGGGACATCTGCCCCCACAAAACTTTTAGTAGTGATGATTCAAATAAAGCCCAGGGCTACACAGTGAATTCGTGACATAGTAGAGACTAAACAACAGGTCTGCTGATTCTTAGCCCAAAGCTCATCGACAACAACCGGCTCAGGGCAAATCATTCCCGTTTTATCATTCTTGCTTTGCTCAATAGCAATATTCAAAGCTTGTTCATAGGTGTAGTAAAGCTATTGAGATAATTTGTTCTTTCATTAAAATATCTCCAGAGTGCTTCCCCCAAATAAACATGAAAATATAAAAATTGCCATACATACAGTTTTATTTTATCTTTCAAAGGGCACATTTTGTAACTCTATACCAGGCACAATTCAAAAAGAATTACAGTACATAGACATTGTCCCTGCCTTCTGGATTATCTTCAAAAACAAGAGATTACAATTATAGTTATGATACTACTACAAAGTATCCTAGAAATTTAATCGTATAATTTCATTAGCTACCAATTTTTTCAAGACTTTATGTCTCTATTATAATGTTTTATTTATCTAAATCTAGGGGGATTTTGGCAAGGGTTATTGAATATTTCTTGGTAAATCTTTTAAATTCTCATTTTGATTGCAAGTGTTTAAAGCACACTGCTTAATATACCATATGTATAGGAAAACAACAGTGCTAAATGAGAAGCTAAGTGAATGAACAAGACAGGGCCAAGGTTAAAAATAAAATTTAAACTTTGTTATAGGCATTCATATGTAACATATACATATAACATATTGTTTCTTATATTCAGTCTTCTTCTGCATCTCTTCTTAGTGTCTCAACAAAGATTTTTGGTTGGTTGTATAAGTAAATACAGTTTTAGACATCATTCATGGCTGTTGCAGCATGATGGACAGGAGGCTAAATACAGAGTAACATAAGTTGATTACTTTGTCTTCTTTTATTTATTTTCTTTTTTTATTTCAAAATATTATGGGGTACAAACACTTTGGTTACATAAATTACTTTTGTATCATTTGTGTCAAAGTTATAAGTGTGCCCATCACCCAGATAGCGTGCATTGTACCTGTTAGGTGTGAGATTTACCCATCCCTTTCTCCCCCCGCCCCACGTGCTTGATTTCCAATGAGTTCCATACATGCACATAAGTTTTGATGGATTAGTACCGATTTAATGGTGAGTACATGTGGTATTTGTTTTTCCATTCCTGTGATACTTCAATTAGAAGAATGGGCTCCAGCTCCATCCAGGTTAATATAAGAGGTATTAGTTCACCATCTTTTTTTATGGCTGAGTAGAACTCCATGGTATACATATACCACATTTTATTAATCCACTCATGTATTGATGGGCACTTGGGTTGTTTCCACATTTTTACAATTGTGAATTGCACTGCTATAAGCATTAGAGTTCAGATGTCTTTTTTATAGAATGTCTTTTTTCCCTTTGGGTACCCAGTAGTGGACTGCTGGATTGAATGGTAGGTCGACTTTTAGTTCTTTGAGGTATCTCTATACTATGTTCCATAGAGGTCATACTAGTTTTCAGTCCCACCAACAGTGTATAAGAGTTCCTATCTCTCCGCATCATGCTAGCATCTGTTGTTTGGGGACTTTTTGATAAAAGCCATTCTCACTGGAGTTAAGTGATATCTCATTGTGGTTTTGATTTTCATTTCCCTGATGATTAGAGACATTGAGCATTTTTTCATATTTCTTGGTCATTAGTCTATCTTCTTTTAAAAAGTTTCTGTTCATGTTTTTTGCCCACTTTTTCATGGGGTTGTTAGATATTTTTCTTGCCAATTTGATTGAGTTCTTTGTAGATTCTAGTTATCAGCCCTTTGTCAGATATATGTCACGTAAATATTTTCTCCCATTCTGTATGCTGTCTACTCACTCTAATGATAGTTTCCTTGGCTGTGTAGAAGCTTTTAAATTTGATCAGGTCCCATTTATTTATTTTTGTTGTTGCTATGATTGTTTTGGGGTCTTCTTCACAAATTCTTTGCCAGGCCAATGTCTATGAGAGTTTTTCCAAAATTTTCTTCTAGAATTCTTATGATTTCATGCGTTAGCTTTAAGTCTGTTATCCACCATGTGTTGATTTTTTGTGAGTGGTGAGAGGTGTGGATCCTGTTTTGGTCTTCTATGTGTGGCTATCCAATTTTCCCAGCACCATTTATTGAATCAGGATTCTTTTCCCCAATGTATGTTTTTGTCTGCTTTGTCAAAGATCAGATGGCAATATAAGGATGGTTTTATTTCTGGGTTCTCTGTTCTTGTGCTAGTATGATGCTGTTTTGGTTACCCTAGCCTTATAGTATAGCTTGAAGTCTGGTAAATTGATGCCTCCCAAGTTGTTCTTTTTGCTTCAGGTTGCTTTTGCTATACAGGGTCTTCTCTGGTTCCATACAAAATGTATGAATTATTTTTTTTATATATCTGCAAAAAATGATGTATTTGAATAGGGATTGCATTGAATCTTTGGATCATTTTGGGTAGACTAGACATTTTAGCAATGTTAATTCTGCTGATCCATGAGCATGGTATGTTTTTCCATCTATTTATAAACTCTATAATTTGCTTCCTCAGTGTTTCATAGTTCTCCTTGTAGATGTATTTTACCTCCTTGGTTAAATATATTCCTAGGTATTTTATTTTCTTTGTTGCTATTGTGAAAGCTATGAGTCCTTGATTTTTTTCTCTGCTTGACTGCTGGCATATATGACTGCTACTGATTTATGTACATTGATTTTATAACCTGAGGCTTTGATTAATTTGTTTATCAATTCCAGTAGTCTCCTGGCAGAATCTTTTGTATTTTTCTAGATATAAGAGCATATGATCAGCAAAAAGCTATAGTTTAACCTAGCAGTTCTCATATCAAATAACATAGACTTCAAATCAACAAAAATAAAGACAGACCAAGATGGTCATTACATAATGGTAATGGGAACAATTCAATAAGAAGACATAATAAGTCTAAATATTTACATACTTAACACAGGTGCACCCAGATTCATAAAGCAAATCCTACTTGATCTAAGCAAAATGATAAACAGCAGCACCATAACATCTGGGGGCTTCAATACCCCTGTGACTGAACAGGACAGAACCTTCAAACAGAAAATAAACAAAGAAACGTTGGACTTAACCAGAACTCTAGAACAAATGGGCCTAATGACATTTACAGAACATTCTACCCAAAAACCACTGAAAATACATTGTCCTCATCAGCTCATGGGACATTCTCTAAGGTTGAGCATATCCTAGGCCACAAAACATGTCTCAAAAAAATTTTAAAAAATAGAAATCATACCATGCATCTTCTCAAATCACAATGGAATAAAATTAGAAATCAACTCCAACAGAAACACCCATCTCTACACAAAGTCATGGAAACTAAACAGCCTACTGCTGAATGATAGTTGGGCCAAGGAGGAAATTAAGATGGAAATCAAAAGATTCTTTGAACTAAATGATATAGAGGATACAAGTTTCTTTTATTTATTTTCTTGTCTTTTTTGGCGTCATGCGTAAAGAAGAGTATATATAATGAATATGTACAGTTTAAAATAATAATAAAATTTAAAACCTGTGTATCCACCACACAGCTTAAGAAATAAAACTTTATTGAATCTCCTAGTTGTCCTTTTTCAAAATTCTTTGCCCTGACTCCAGAGGATTTGTTTTGGCCTGTCATTCTTTTGTTTTCCTTCATACTTTTACCAAATATCTTTGCATTCCTAAATAATGTGTTGTTTCACTTTTCATAATTTGAACTCCATATTAGTAGAATCGTATCTTTCTGTTAGAACTTTTCATTCAACATCATTTTGGGGGGCGTTTTTTTTTTATTTTTCATTAATTTATTTTTAATTGACAATAATTGTGTATATTTATGGGATACAATGTGATATATTGATCTATGTATACATTGCAGAAAGATTGAACTAAACTAATTAAAACAAGAAATATAAATTAAAACCATAATGAGATATCATCCCATACCTGTTGGAAGAGCTACTATAGAAAAGACAAAAATGCCAACAAGCGTTGGTGAGGATGCAGAAAAAAGGGAACCCACATACACTGTGTGGTGGGAATGTAAGTTAGTACAGCCATTTTGGAAAATAGTATGGAGTTTCCTCAAAAAACTAAAAATAAAACTACCACATGATCCAGCAATCACATTTCTGGGTATATATCCAGAGGAACTGAAATTGGTATGTTGAAGAGACATCTGCACTCCCATGCTCATTTCAGCATTATTCATAATAGCCAAGATATGAAATCAACATCATGTTTTTGAGGGTTATCCATGTTGATATGTATAGCTGTATTTTATTTATACTGATGCTTTGTAACGTTTTATTAGATACATATGCCACAATTTACCTGCCTATTCTTTCCACATTTGAGTACTTGCCAAGATTTTTTTGCTCTATTATAAATAATTCGATTATCTATATTCATATTGGTAGCTCCTCATACATAATTAAGTTCAGTTTCTTCATCTCTCAAATGAGAGTAACAATTCCAGGACTGTTCTTAATGAAATAAATATTCACTTGATGTACAAAACAAATAGTTGTTATTTTTAGCAGTAAATGAGCACGTGTATAAGTACATAGAACAAGTGTTGGTTCGTGGTAGGTGTTCCGTTAATCTCTGTTCACTCTCCATTAAAGATTAAGAGATGACTTTAACCCTTCATAGATGGAGTTGCTCTATGGAGTTTGCTATGTGACCAATAGGTTCAGAAACTTCTGACTCAATATTCATGACTGTTATTTGTCTTCTAACAAATGCAGATGTGTGTGGTTTGTTATTATTACATCAAAGGAACAAAGAGACTTTCAGAAGAAATGGTGATATCATATGCTTTGTTGTAAGAGAGAAGACCAGGATTTATCAGCATTTTCTTCCTAGATAGTGTCCGGTGGGTTCAAGTTGTATGAGGCAAAAGCAAAGTGCATTCTTCAGACCCAGAGAAAGCCTCCAGATACAGAAAAGTGCAGCACTGTCCTTTGTGGATCACCTGGAATTCATGCCCTGGCTATCTGACCCAATTTCCTTCCAGTAGCATTGCCACTCTTGGAGTCCATAAAAAATACTATACATTAGCCATCATTATTACTTTGATATTGCACATGTTAAGATCCTTCTTGCGAGCAAGAAAAACAAAGATAAACCAGGGGAAAATGGTGATAGTGTATCTTCCCAGTAGTCTGAAAAAAAGCCATGGCAAATAGCTCTTTTTTTTTTTAAACCAGTCTTTTTCATTACAACATTACCTGGGGTGAAACTTCTTAATATCATCTTTTAGTTGTCTTCTTCCCTTACTCACTACTCTTCTAGACTTTTCTCTAAAACAATATCAAAAATTGTATCGATTATGTATAGTCACCACCCTAATCAACTTTGGAGAAAGGGGAAGGAAGAAGAGCTGCTATAGATGAATAAAATAAATAATTCAAAATTCTTAATTTACATTTTCTGTTACTAAAATAAGATCATTCTCCTCTCCCCTCTCCCTCTTCAATGCTGTCTCCCAGGTGGCTAACATTCAATCATACATGAAGCAAGTGTGAAAGTCAGACCCTAGTAAATGTGACTGATAAAAGAAAAGAGAGAGAGGGAAGAAAGATAACTGTGGGTAAAGGCATACATGTTTAGAAATACTCTGAAAATTTCCTGAGTGCTGTACTCAGTTTGATTACAGTTCAATTTGGTTATTTGTTTTCCTGGTTCTTCCAAAGAGATGGTGGGTAAGCATTTAAAAATAGTAGGCAGGCCAGGCACGGTGGCTCAGGCCTGTAATCCTAGCACTTTGGGAAGCTGAGGTGGGAGGATCACTTAAGGCCAGGAGTTCAAGACCAGTCTGAGCAAGACCCCATCTCTACAAAATATTAAAAAAAAAAATTAGCCAGCACCTATAGTCCCAGCTACTTGGGAGGCTGAGGTAGGAGGATCACTCCAGCCCAGGAGTTTAAGGTTGCAGTGAGCTATGATGAGGCCACTGCACTCTACCCCAGGTGACAGAGGGAGATCCTATCTCCCCCAAAAATAATAATAATAGGCAATGACAAAATAGCCTCTTCTTGGACTGCTACTATGTGCTTTATGCATGGAATGTAAATGGTAAAAGTGCATAGACGTTTGATGTACATAACAACCTGAAGCTGATTTTGGGGGGGGAAATTTCTTAAGATATACAAAATATTATCATTCATGTAGCTAATTTGGAGGGGGGAAAAAAAACAGAAAGAGTAACTCATTTCATCTCCAAACATCATGGCCAATACCAAACTCCAGTATGATGTGTGGGGGACTCCTTCAATAATAATGCTGTAGGCAGAACCAATAATAGAAGTATAAAGAAAAGATACAACAGAAAAGCCAATCAGCCTCAGGGCTGGCTTGACCCAGGAAAGGAATCAGATTTTGTAAAGCAACACAGAGAATGCCGAATTAAGACACAGATACTGCTTCTTAGCCATTTTCTCAGCACTAATAGCAGACTTTATTACAGAATACTGTGTCATAAATTAATAATGACTGTTGGAATACTGTGAAGAAAGGAGGCACTAAGGAACTAGACCAGAACTGGCCAAGGCCACTCCTTACTTAAAACTAATAGGCCTAATGTGAAAGCTACACACACATAAACTCTAGTAGGAGGAAATTTTGCCGACTCAGAGGCAGATAATAAAACCGGAGTGAGAGTCAGACTGACATTGACACTGTTCAGTCTCATCAAGTGGTTGATGAGGATGAGGACGCTACATTGTTCCCTGAGGACAGAAATGAACCAAATAATGACAACATGTGGGAGGGAGACAATTAAAAGGATTCAGAAAGCATGACAATTAGATCTCAGTGTCTGATGAGGGGAATAGGGCAAATGAACCACTTAACATGGCTAAGTCAATATACACCCAAAATGTACAAATGATGTAAAATAGATGCCATAGTCAGAGCATGGGCCCCAGGAAATCTTCTGTGACTATATAGAGAACAAGCATGTCTACAGCAAGCTATGAGCTAGGGAGAAAAGGCAAACAAACAAGCCAAAGGCTTTGTCTTTAAGGTGACTGACACACACCTAAACTTATCACTATATCACAGGGTACAGCCTGCAAATACGAACCACGTTAGTTAGTTCAACAGAGAGAATCTAATGAAAGAATTGTTTAAAGAATTGCATTGTGTTGAACAACACAACAATCAAAAAGGGAACACTGGACTAATACAGAGATAGCAATCTTAGAATGCAAGGAACAAAGGGAGGGGTTGAAGTTATCAGAACACTAGAGGAGAGGCCTTAAGAAGCTGTGATTCAGGTCTCTTAGGAGTGAGAGGCCCTGATTACTGCTGGTATCTCAAGAGCTCAGAGGAGGTACTCTGCTAAACTAGAGGAAAGGGTGCTACCACACTGTTCCTGGTTTCCCCAAAGAAAATATAATGAGGCTGGTTCTAAAAATGTGGAAGACTGCAAGAAATCAGAACCAATAGCTGCTTCAGGAGTTAAGAGCCTTTGCTAACTAGGCTGACAGGAGCAGTAGACGCCTGGAAGAAGCAAGTGCTTTCTCTCTCCAACTACCTTTTATCCTCCTCTAGTGGCCTCTATTGGCAGAACTAACAGGGAAATGGCTGGCAAAGGAGAAATATAGTTTGCAGAGTTCCCAGCATCACAAACTGCAATACAACATAGTTAATAATTGTCACCACAGGGAATATAAATTAGTACAGCCATTATAGAAAACATTATGGAGGTTCCTCAAAAAATAAAAAATAGAACTATTGTATGATCAGTAATCCAATTTCTGGGTATATATATATATATACAAAAGTGAATCAATATCTCAAGGAGATGTATGCACTCCTATGTTCATTGCAGCATTATTCAGAATAGCCAAGATACAGAATTAACCTCTAAGTTTCCACAACAGATGAATGGATAAAAAAATGTGGCATACAGTAGTCCCCCCTTATCCAAGAGGGATATAATTCAAGATCCCCAGTGGATGCCCGAAAGCTCAAATAGCACTAAACATTACATATACTGTTTTTTTAATCTGATAAACTGATAGCTACTAAGTTCCTAATGGGCAGATAGCATATACAATATGGATACGCTGGACAAAGGGATGATTTGTGTCCTGGGCTGGCTACTCAGAACAGCATGCAACTAACTCATAAATCATTTACTTCTGGAATTTTCCATTTAATATTTTTGGACCATGGTTGATCACAGGTAACTGAAACCAAGAAAAGCAAAACCAAGAATAAGGGGAGGACTACAGTATACACAAAAAGGAATACTATTCATTCTTAAAAAAGAAGGAAATTCTGCTCATTTATAATAATCTGTATGAACCTGGAAGACATTATGTTAAGTGAGATAAGCCGGACACAGAAAGGCAGATAATACATGATCTCACTTATATGTGAAATCTAAAAATGTGGAACTCATAACAACAGAGAACAGAATGGTGGTTACCAGGGACTGAGGTAAGGGGGAGTCAATTAAAACTAATAAGAAAAAATAATAAATGTCACTGCAAACTATAACCCTGAATCTGAGGGCCATAGTAAATCAAAAGGATTTATTAGAGGCTAATAGTGCTATAATTTCAACATATTTGATGCCCTCTCTATATATCTCTGCAACTAAAAGAACACCATAATAATTAAAGCTTTCTCAGTCTAAGTTTACCTGTAAAATGCAATAAACTCAACTATTTGTCTTAATAAGATAGGGAGTAAGATAAAGTATCCAGAGTTTAGTTAATTCAAAAGTTTCATCATTTCTAAAAGTCTCAATTAGCTCTTTCACCATGCCTTTTACAAGAGATGTTAATGAGAAGCAAAAATGGATTGTTAATGGACTGAGAAATATTCAAATGTAGGAAGAAGAAGAGAGGAAATAAAAACAATGTGAATAGTCTAGAACTGGACAATTGGCCTCTGAATAATTAAGTCAATTCTAAGAAACCATCTTCCCTAGGAATCCCTATTTTTATAGCAATACACCAAGATGACAATTAATTTACATAAGGAATGAAGAACAAAACAGATATAATTGCCACAGTTGTTATAAAAAGTCTAATGAAAAGATAAGAGTTATTGCAGAAGTACAGAAAAACAAAAATAACAGAAAGAAGACATAAGATGGATGTCACTTATTCCAATTTGTATATATTTGTATTCATGTAAAAGGAATTATAATATCTTTGCTAACATGTTGTGAATTAGAACATAAATGCATATACACAAATTATGGTAACAAAAATGATGCACGCTTGTAATCCTAGCACTCTGGGAGGCCGAGGCCAAGGCGGTGGATCGCTCAAGGTCAGGAGTTCGAGACCAGCCTGAGCAAGAGCGAGACCCTATCTCTACTAAAAAAATAGAAAGAAATGATCTGGACAACTAAAAAATATACATTTATAGAAAAAATTAGCCGGGCATGGTGGCACATGCCTGTAGTCCCAGCTACTCGGGAGGCTGAGGCAGTAGGATCGCTTGAGCCCAGGAGTTTGAGGTTGCTATGAACTAGGCTGATGCCATGGCACTCACTCTAGCCAGGGCAACAAAGTGAGACTCTGTCTCAAAAAAAAATGATGCAGATACACCCAGATAAATTAAGTAAAGTACTAGGTATTAGCAATCACATTAAAATTGCCTGCATTGGTTTTGGGTGTCATACATAGTTACGTTCTCTGTGATTTGTGTATAACTGTTGCTTTGGGACAGTCACAAAGAAATAAAGTTAGGTTTTTCTTTCTGTTAGCTATTGTCTTAAAATACTGCAAAATAAACCAATATAAACCTAAGGGGATTGAAACGAAATTGACTATTCTTATGAATCGGCAGGTTGGTTGCTTTGGTTAATTGAGGGCAGGCTTGCTGTTGAGGGTACTGGTGCCTCTGCTTCCCCCTGCAGATGCTGGGCTCATCATACTTCACACGGCAGTTCCCTGGGTCAGCTGGAATGATTCTCTTCCACGTCTTGCACCCTCCTTTTACCAGTTGAGCCATGTTTTATTTATGGCAATGGCAGAGGTGCAGAATGGTATGTAGAAATGCATGATGCGTTTTTCCACCTTTATTGAAGTATAATTGACAAACAAAAATTGTGTGTTTAGGGTACGTTTTGGTATATGTATACATAGTGAAATGATTACCATCATCAAACTAATTACCATATCTATCACCTCAGCTCACAAAGTCACCCTTCTTTTTTGTTTGGTACACTAAGAACATTTGATATCTACTCTCTTGGCAAATTTTAAGTACACAATTGAGGTATTGTTAACTGTAATCACCATTGCTATACATTAAATCTCCAGAACTTATTTGTCTTATATAACTAAAACTTTGTGCCATTTTGCCAACATATATCCATTTCTTCCACCCCCGACTCCTGACAACCACCTCTGTTCCAATGAATTTGACTTTCTTAGATTCCACATGTAAGTAAGATCATGTATTATCTGTCTGTCTGTGCCTGGCTTATCCAACTTAACAAAATGTCCTCCAGGTTCATCCATGTTGTTGCAAATGACAGGATTTCCTTCTTTTTTATGACTGAATAATATTCTGTTATATATTACAATTTCTTTATCCATTCATCCATCAATGGACACTTAGATGTATTCCATATCTTGGCTATTGTGAATAATGCAGAAATGTGCATGGGAGTGCAGATATCTCTTCAAGATACTAATTTCATTTCCTTTGGGTATATACCCAGAAATGATATTGCTAATCATATGGTGGTTCTATTTTTAATTTTTTGAGAAATCTCCATACAATTTGTCCTAATGTTTATATGAATTCACATTTCCATCAACGGTGCATAAGCGTTCCTTTCCTTCACATACTCAAAAAACCTTACCTTTTTTTTTTTTTTTTTAATATAATAGCACTCCTAACAAGGGTGAGGCAATATCTCATTCTGGTTTTCATTTGCATTTTCCTAATCATCAGTGATGTTGAACATCTTTTCATGGGTCTGTGGGTCGTTTGTGTGTCGTCTTTGGAGAAATGTCTGTTCAGGTTCTTAATCCATTTTTTTAAAAGAGTTATTTGTATGCTTTGGGGTTGATTTTTTTTTTTTTTTTTGCTTTTGAGTTGTTTGAGTTCTTTGTATATTTTGGATATTAATCCCTTATCAAATATATTTGCAATTATTTCCTCCCATTCTGTAGGTTGCCTGTTGATTCTGTTGACTGTTTTCTTTGCAGAACAGAAGCTTTTTAGTTTATTGAATTCCCACTTGTTTTTTCTTTTGATGCCTATGCTTTTCCTGTCATTTCCAAAAACCATTTCCCATACCAATGTCATGACTAGTGTCCCTTATGTTTTATTCTAGTGGTTTTACAGTTTTAAGTCTTATCATTAAGTCTTTATATTGAGTTGATTTTTGGACATGGTGTGATAAAAGGGTCCAATTTCATTCTTTTTCATGTGTTTTTATGATAGTAACATACTGTTTTGAATCCTATAGTTTTGTAGTATATTTTTAAATCAGGTGTTGTGATGCCTCCAGCTTTGTTTTTCTTGCTAAAGATTGCTTTAGATATTCTTGGTCTTTTTTGGTTTCGTACAAATTTTAGGATTTTTTCCTATTCTTGTGAAAAATTACATTAAATTTTTGATAGAAATTGCATGGAATTTATGCACCACCTTGAGTAGTATGGACATTCTAACAATGTTAATTATTCTGACTCATGAACACATAAACATGGAATAGCTCTCCATTTATTCATGCCTTCTTTAATTTTATTTCTTCAACGATTTATAGTTTTCAATGTACAGATCTTTCAACTCCTTGGTTAAATTTATTTCTAAGTATTTTATTAGTTTTGATGCCATTGTAAATTAGAGTGTTTCATTTATTTCTTTTTTGGATAGGTCATTGTTACTGTGCAGAAAAGCAACTGATATTCGTAGGTTGATTTTGTATCCCACAACTTTACTGAAATTATTCATTAGTTCTAACAACTTTTTGGAGAAATGTTTGGGGTTTTCTGCATATAGGATCATGTCATCTGAAAATAGAGAAAATGTTACTTCTTCCTTTTTGATTTAGATAGCTTTTATTTCTTTTTCTTGATTAATTACTGTGGCTAGAACTTTTAGTGCTATATTTAATTAAAGTAGCAAGAGTGGGCATCCTTGTCTTGTTCATGATATCATAGGAAAATTTTAGCTTTTCACAGTACATTATGATGTTATCTGTGGGCTTGTCAGATAAGGCCTTTATTGTGTTGAAGTACTCTTTTTCTATACTTAATTTACTGAGAGTTTTTATCATGAAAGGATGTTGAATTTTGTCAAGTGCTTTCTCTGCATATATTGAGATGATCATATAATTTTCATCCTTCATTTTATCACTTTAAAACACAACATTGCTTTCAACATTGGCTAAAGCAAGTCATATTTTAAGCCCCAATTCAAAGAGCAGGAAAAAACCTCCTGCCTGTGAAAGGCCATGGTAAAAATGTGGTTGCTAGGAGGAGTGAAATATTGGGACCAATCATTCAATCTACAGCAAATTTTATCTCTATTTTAGAAAAGAAAAAGAAAAAAAGCCTTTTTGTCCAGTATGCAAGTGATGTCCTCATTCATTTAGTCATTTAATATGGTAGAATTTTACACTGAGGGCTAACAGTGGAATGTATCACTCCTGAACACGGAAACAGGACTTTAAGTAGAAAAAGAATCAGCAAATTGCTGTAACAGAAAAACAAATTGCTAAGTTTAGGGGAATTCATTGGAGTGAATTCCTTTTCTGAGTTGATAGAACATCAGTCCAAAAATGAAGATTATAACAAGTGATGAGTAGATGCAAAGGTTATAGATGCAAAGGTTATAGCTGGCCCACACTGAGCCTCTGTGTTAATCAGAAAAAGACTTTCTCTCTGGTCAAAGACAAGACATATCAGGTTTCAGAATTTGACAAGTGGAGTATGGACTGGATTTCAGCTTTCAGCTGTTCCTAGCCAAGTCTTACTGTTTAGGAAAATACAATCCTTGTGGACGAGAAAAAAGAAAAGCGTTACCTCAAGGCTTTTAATAATTTTGTTGATTTGCCTCATTGTGTTGCTATATCTTATAATTCATATTATTTCACCTTAATAATTCTTTAAAATGGTAACCATTCTTCCCTTCCTTTTCTTCTTTCCTGCCTTTCTTCTACAAATATATACTGAATTTCTACTATGTGCCAGGTATATAAGATATGACAGGAATAAAACAGACAGAAATCCCTGCTTCATAAAGTTTATAATGTAGCAGGAGAGACAATGATCATTAAATATAGCAAATTGTGAATTATATAAAATGAATGGATGATAAGAGCTATTACACAAGAGAAAGAAAAAAAAGAAAAGGGCAAGATTGTTTTAAGACAAAATAACCAGAGCAAATATCTTATGAAAAAAAAAAACTTTTGGGGGGTTGTTTTTGTTGTTGTGTGGAAGAAGACTTTTCTATTATCATATATGTTTTAACTCCTTTTCTCACTCAATATCCATGGTTGGCATTATATAGGGAGAAATGAACCCTTCCTACTGTGCTCACACCTCTAATTGAGTGCATGAGTCTATCCTTACTAGCTCTGAGATCAAACCTAATAGAAAACTAAGTAAAAAGAAAAATTTAATAAAACATGAAATAAATTCATGCCCTTATATTTTGACAATCTAAGTTCATTATTTTTTATGTAATAACGAGTGTGACTAAAGCAAGTGAAAGGTCATCAAAATTTTATAGGAGTTTGTTAAAATAAATATATCTGTGATATAATCTATGCCGAAGTGTGTGAACCTCATGTAACATTTTTGTGTAGCTCGTGTAACACTTTTAAAATTTAGTACATTGTGCCTACTGCATTAAACTTAAGATAAGTTTATTTATAGCATTTTGTGTTTGCCATAGTGTTAACAAATGGTTTTAGAGTAGAAAACCTTTCCCTTGGCTATGAATTAATCTATAGAGCATTCAAAATCGTTGAATGCGCAAGTTGGGAAATGAACACATTTGTTACAGTAACAACCCTCAAATGAATTAAGGTTTTAAGTTGTTCTTGCAAGTTGTTTATTTTTAAATAGTCTCCATCAGTGGTCCAGTTTTCTGCTTAAAAGCATTATTTTAAAAAATCAAAAATAAGAATACTAAAAAATGAAAGTATAAGTAATTGCTTAACATTTTTGCCTCTACCAAACCAAGATAAACACATTGAAGAGGGTGTGTCATAATGATCCTATTGCAATAGTTAATTTTTGGTTTTATAAACTGAACCCTCTAAATTTTCTTTAGCAGTTCAGAGGCACATTCAGTGTGCTGCTTGTGAAACATATAACGTCATGCCCATGAGAATTTTTTTTAAACTATTTGGGATCTACATATTTTTAGAACCATGAAATTATAATATTGCCATCCTTTCCCTTGATTTTGTACATTGCATAACATTGCATACAGTAAAAGAATTTTCCTCCCTTAATCCTTTTTGATTGCTATAACTTGGTCGATAAATGAATTCTGAGAAGAGTAATACATATGTCTTACTTTAAATACCTTAGGTTGGCTTATGAGCAAATGAAAAGGCCAGCTTCCCTTATGTAATTGAAATGGAATGAAATGGAATTGAATCCTTCTCTAGTGAGTTAAAACTTTGCTGCTTCTTATGTTGGATTGTTGGCAACTTTCTAAGTTGCTGAGAAACATACCAATAAAAGTTTGGACATCAGAAACTTTTGATAGGGTATTTTCTTAATCTAAACAATATGTGCATGTATTAAACACTTACCCTGGAATCTAAGTTCGATAATTTAGTTGTATAACTTCCTATGTATTTATATACATGAACCTTTATATATATTTTATTATAATAAACAAGGACTAGGTTTCCTGTTTTCATCATATAAACTAGGAATCAACACACATTTTGTTGTAAAAATCAAGATAGTAAATATTTTAGGCTTGTAGGCCAAACAGTCTCTGTCACAACTAAACTCTGCCGCTATAGAACAAAAGCAATACATAAACACAACTAATACAGGAGTAAATGGAGTGGGAGTAGCTGTGTTCTAAATCTTCATTTACGTAAACTGACAGTAGGCAGGACTTAGCCGATGGCTATAAGTTTATCCCTGATATAGACCACGCAAGTTGAACTACAGAACGGTCCACAAAACACAGAGTAAAGCCAAGGGAATTTTTCTGTATGTATCATTCAAAGTGCATATCTACAGAGTTTCTGAACATTTATGAGTCATTTCTGATTCATTTAAAGAAACTATTCATATTTTCATATATTCCATATAGTTAAATAATGCAGTGTTTAAAACAATGTTAAATAGTGTTAAAATAAGGAATATTGTTGTTCATTGTTCATATGGACCAAACACATGAATACAAGTAAGTATAGAAATTTATTGTGAACACCTGGAAAGCAACTCCACAAAGGGAACTAATTCAAAGCTAAGTCTTTGTCTCAATCTGTGACTGACATAAATTTCGTTAAGTTATTAATGGCATTAATTTGTAAAATAGGAAAGACATGAGCTTCATTTCATTAACCTCTAAAATGGGAAGAATACTAGCATAAAAAACCTCCAGTGAAGAAAGGGGAAAAAAAAACAAAAAACCTATCAGTTTAGGTCTCTCAAGCTGAGAGATCACGTTTAATTTCTTTAGTGTGACCTTTCAAAGTATTTTGATGCCTCTCTCTTAAACATAGGTTGATGTCACCAAGATCCTCCAAATTTTTAGAACAAAAATATGCATCCTAAATATTTGAAAGAACAGCATCACAGAATTGACATTGCTGGTAAAAGCCTGCAAGAATCAAATAAAAAATGATAATAAAGAATTTTATATTATATGTTTAATAATATTTCTGCTAATGGCTTTCCTATCCTAGAATTCCACCTCATTCATTTGATTTCCTTCATGTATCACCCATGCATTTTAGGTCTTGCTGGTCTCTCTCAGATGTCATTCAGTGAGTTAGGGCTGTTTGGCAGGCAGCCACTACCTGTAACAAAGAGTACTAATTTTACTTAAGTTCTGTATCTTAAAGATAGAATTGTCATCTCTGTGTTAGATGAGGTGGATTTGCAAGGCTTACCAGGGTAACTCTCTTAATGGATATGTTTATTTTTCATAGCATGAACTGTGATGACAACTAAATCTATGAACACAACCACTGACCACTTCTAATAATGCCATGCCCCAAATAGATATCCTATCTAGCTCACACTTAACAGATTCTTGAATCACTAATTTATGACTCATTGATTCCACCTCCATGTTTTATTGCCTCTAGTTAAAGCGGCAAGCTTCTTTTTTCAGATGGTGAAAATGAAAAATAGATTTGCAAGAGCAAGGTACACTTGGGAGTGCAAACCAAAGTCAGATCATGGAAGAATCTCTTTGATCCTAATTCCGTAAATCACATACAGGTGTCGGACCTTCTTAGCCTCTGCTGATATTAACTAGGTGAGACAAGAGGTGACTTGTACGACCAGTCTCTGCTGTTCCAGACTCTTTCTTACAGCAGTTCTTCAGCCTGTCACAGAATATAAAAAGTCCTCAGAGAGCAAGAACATAAGCACTCCTTGTGCTTTATTCACAACAGAGGTGACTAGAAATGATGGGTTTATTTTGCAAATTTAATTTAGGAGGTTTTTACACTGTGTGCACACACGGTTTCCTGATAGTCACAGGCAAAGTATTAGATTTCTTTCAGGCCCAACCAAATAGTTTTTGCTGGAACCTAGTTGGGAAATATGGATGTGTAAGAACTGAACAATGTTGGAGGGAACACCAGCACTAAGTTCATTGTCTATGGAAGTAGTTTAAGCTTACAGTTACATGAGTGAATAAAAACTTATCCAGCTGCTGGGGTCTACCGCTAACCATATTTTTCCCTGCATGCAAATAATGCAACAGGATATAAATTTTAAAAGTGTGCTTTAATATAGCCTAATTAATAATTTAATGTAAGTCAATATAATAATAATTAAGACTATTTAATTTGGAATTAAACAACAAAAACTGAATTTAAATCTCTGTTCCATCATTTAATAACTTTATGTCTTATACTTAATTATATGCCTCAATTTCCAAATTTGTAAAATGAGGATAATAAATGCACCTACCTTAAAGAATTACTGTGGGGATTAGGTGAAATATTTAAATGGCTGCTAGTCCAGAGACCAGTGCACATTTGGCACTGATTTCTGAAATCTCCTTAAAGTAGGGCAAAGAGAATGACTTTATAAACATCATCCCCAGGCAAGGCACAGTGGCTCATGTCTATAATCTTAGCACTTTGGGAGGCCAAGGCAGGAGGATTGCTTAAGGGCAGGAGTTCAAGACCAGCCTGAGAAATATAGTGAGAACTTGTCTCTACAAAAACAAAGAAACAAACAAAAAACCAGAAAATCAGTTAGGCATGGTGGTGCACACCTGTAGTCCCAACTACTCAGGAGGCTGAAGCAGGAGGATTGCTTGAGCCCAGGAGTTTGAGGTTGCAGTGAGCTATGATCATGCCACTGCACTCTAGCCTAGGTGACTGACAGAGCTAGATCCTGTCTCAAAAAAAAAAAGGAAAAAGAAATCATTTGCAGACTCCTCAAATGGCCCAATCAAATTGATCCCTCAACAACACCAAGCAGTTATTAGATAATGAAAGAAGAGTTGTCTATTTAGAACAAAGCAAGCTACTGACCCACTTCTCTCAAGGCTGTCAAAACAGAAGTTCTTTCTGGTTTCTCATTATCTTATTTCCACTAAGACCCAATCAGACAAGTAGACATGAGCAGGAGGATTGGGAAGGGTAGTCACTATTGAATCAATTGCTTTATATTAATTTTGATGACAATGTGTAGAATTAAAACACGACTATAGTTGACCTTTGGACTACATAGGCTGGAGCTGCATGAGTTCACATATATGTGGATTTTTTTTAATAAATGTATAGAAAAATGTTTTGAAGATTTGCCATGATTTGACAAAACTCACAAACTGCATAGCCTAGAAATACTGAAAAAATTAAGAAAAGGTTAAGTGTATTGTGAATGCATAAAATATATGTAGGTACTAGTCTATTGTATAATTTACTGACATAAAATACTGTCTAGAAAGTATCTAGCTATGTAATATGACAATGGAGACATTTATTGAAGAAGATACAAGATACTAGAAACACTGCACATAGGACAATGACCCCTCAGTCCCCATCAAAGTAGGCACCTTGGGAACTCACACAGTTCTCCCAGCGTCTCTTAAACCAACCCGTACACATTCAGCATTCTCAGGTGTTCTGCTTGTTTCAGGCCTTCCAGAATGTGGATCACTTTTAACAGATTCTCTGCCATCTTTGAAGCATGTATGCCACACTTTTATTTGCTCTGCCCTCATTGCATTGCCCCAAAAGCTTTCTGAATCATCCAAATAGTTTCCATGCAGGAATGTTCAAATTAACGCAAAATTTGATGCAGATTCGTTGCTCAACTCGCTCAGTCATTTTGAATGCAACGGCCACACAGTACATGTGCTCACTCAATGGCATCTAGTGCCCCACTGACTAGTACAGTGAAGTTGTCATTGTCCACACATGCGTGTTCCTTCCAGTCCACTCTCCTTGGCTGCCAGGTTACGTTGATGTCGGGCTAACCATTCTCATTATGTTAACAATGGCTGGATACTTTCTGGACAGACCTCATATACACAAATCTATCATAAAAAGTTAAAATTTATCAAAACTTAACCCACAAACACTTAAAGACTGCACATGGCACCAGTGTACATGGCACCAATTGCAGTTGAGAGAAATGTAAACAAATGTAAACATGCAGTATTACATCATAGCTGCATAAAATTAACTGTAATACACACTGTAGTAATTTTGTAGACATCTCTTGTTGCTCTTGCAGTGAGCTCAAGTGTTGCACATATCCCCTTAAAATGGCTTATGAGAATAATCATCTCCATGTGAACAGTTTGTTTCTTCAGTAATTTGCACATAACAGTAAAAAGTGATCTCTCACAGTTCTCATGTATTTTTCATCATGTTTATTGCAATATCAAATAACACCTTGAATAACACTATGGGTCCCTTACGAAGTGCCACTAGCAATGCTGGAAGTGCTCCCAGGAAGCAGAGAAAAGTGGTGACATTACAAGAAAAAGTTGAATTGCTTAATAGGTACCATAGATTGATGTCTATAGCTGTGGTTGCCCACCATTTCAGGATAAATAAATCCGGCATGGGGACCATTTTAAAAAAATAAAAAGAAATTTGTCAAGTCGTCACTGTAGCTATGCCAGCAGGTGCAAAAGCCTTGCTCTTTTGGTGAATTAACTTTTATCTCATGTTGAAAATGTAGCTTTTATGTGGGTGCAAGATTGCTATAAGAAAGGTATACCTACAGACTCTAATATGAATCAAGAAAAAGTAAAGTCATTAATGACAACTTAAAGCAAAAGGAAGGTGAAGGATCTACAGCTGGAGAATTTGATGCCAGCAAAGGATGGTTTGATAATTTTAGAAAGAGGTTTGGCTTAAAAATGTCAACATAACAGGAAAAGCCGCTTCTGCTGATCAAGAGGCAGCAGATGAGTTCCCAGATACCATTAAGAAAACCATCAAGGAGAAGGAATACCTACCTGAACATGTTTTTAATGCAGATGAAAGTGCCCTATTCTGGGAGAAAATGCCACAAATGACATTTATTACTAAGGAAGAGAAGAGAGCACCAGATTTAAAGCAGAAAGGAATAGGTTAACTACCTTATTGTGCAAATGTAGTCAAGTTTATGATCAGGATTCTATCTACAAATCTGCTAACCCCAAGGCCTTGAAGGGAAAATATAAACATCAGCTACCACCTTTTTGGTTGTACCAGAAGGTGTGGACAACAAGAACCCCTTTTCCTGGATTGGTGCCATTCACGCTTTGTCCTTGAAGTCAGGAAATACCCTACTAGTAAGGGACTGCTTTTTAAAGTTCTTTTGATATTGAAATATGCCCCAGGCCACCCAGTACCCCATAAGTTCATTACCAAAGGCATAAAAGTGGTTTATTGACCCCCAAACACAAGTCTGATTCAGCCTCTAGATCAGGGGGCCATAAGGAGCTTTAAGGCTCATTATATACAGTACTCTATGGAAAGAATTGCCAATGCTGTAGAGAACACCATGAAAATCTGGAAGGATTACACCACTGATGATACCATTGTTGTTATAGAAAAAGCCATAAAAACTATAGAGTCCAAAATAATAAATTGCTGCTGGAGAAAACCATGTCCAGATGTTGTACATGACTTCATAGGATTTACAATAGAGCCAACAAAGAAATCATGAAAGAGATTGTGGATATGGCAAAAAATGGGAGAAAAGGGTTTCAAGATGTGGATCTTGGAGAAATTCAAGAGCTAATAGATACCATACCAGAGCAATTAACAGGCAATGACAACAGGCATGGGTGCTTCCGAACCAGGGACAGATGATGAGGAAGAAGAAATAGAAGAAGCAGTGCCAGAAAGCAAATTGGCATTAGGCAAACTGGCAGAAGTGCTTTGACTATTCAAGACTTCTTATGACATGGACCCTTCTATGATACAGGGACTAAAGTAAGTGAAGGAAGAAGGATTGGTACCATATGAAACATTTTTAGAGACATGAAAAAGCAAAACAGTGAGACGAAATTACGATGTAGTTTTTAAGGTTACCCCAAGTGTGCCTTCCTCTCCAGCCTCCTCTTCTATTTCTGCCACCCTGAGACAGCACGATAACCCCCACCTCCTCTTCCTCCTCCACTGCCTACTCAAAATGAAGACAATGAGGATGATCCACTTCCACTTAATGAATAGTAAATATGTTTGCTCTTCCTTATGAATTTCTTAATAACATTATTTTTCTCTAGCTTACTTTATTGTAAGAATACAATATATAGTATATAACATACAAAATATCTATTGTAAGACTGTAATGTATAATATATAAAACAAAATGTATGTTATTTGTGTGATACATATAACATACAAAATATATACAAGGATTCTGGACAATAGCAGGCTATTCATAGTTAAGATTTTAGAGAGTCAAAAGTTATATGTGGATTTTCAACTGCATGCACAGGGATTGACGCCCCTAATCCCCACATTGTTCAAGGGTCAGCTGCAGTTTTATTTAAGCAGAAAAAAAATAATCAAAATTCTAAGCCAAAACATAGAGGATATGCATTGCTTTCTCTTAACAAACAAGACAAGCATTTTAGGAATTCTATATTTTCCATACTCAGACTGATGACTGATTTCCCTTTGAGAAACTACCTTTGCAATGCTTAATAGATATTAGATATTATTAACTATTAACAGTATTTGCTTATCACTATGAATTTTAGCTTATAATGTGATATTTAGAAATTCAACTAGTCTCATGAGTCAAGGTATTTAATTTAGTTTGAAGGATTTATTGAGGTTGGTGCAAAAGTAATTGTGATTTTGGATCATGAATTTTAAATCATTATAACTAGGCTCAAACATATCTTTTTTGTTTGTTTGTTTTGTTTTGAGACAGAGTCTTGCTCTGTTGCCCAGGCTAGAGTGCTGTGGCATCAGCCTGGCTCACAGCAACCTCAAACTCCTGGGCTCAAGTGATCCTCCTGCATCAGCCTCCCAAGTAGCTGGAACTTCAGGCACACGCCACCATGCCGGGCTAATTTTTTCTATATATTTTTAGTTGTCCAGCTAATTTCTTTGTATTTTTAGTAGAGAGAGGGTCTCGCTCTTGCTCAGGCTGGTCTCGAACTCCTGAGCTCAAGTGATCCACCCGCCTCGGCCTCCCAGAGTGCTAGGATTACAGGCGTGAGCCACCGAGCCAAGCCCAAACATATCTTTATTATTCAAAATAGGAACCATTACAATCAACACATGTTGCCAACAAGAAATGTTTGTTTACTCCTGTAGCATAAAAATCCGTGCTTCGGGATTCAAGGAACTCTTGGAAAGCATTTTCTGCATCCTGCTGGTTGTGGAAGCATTTTCCCTGCAAAAAGTTGTTGAGGTGCTTGAAGAAGTGATAGTTAGTTGACGAGAGGTCAGGTGAATATGTTGGATGAGGCAAAACTTCATAGCCCAATTCGTTCAACTTTTTAAGCTTTGGTTGTATGACCTGTGGTCAGGCATTGTCATGGAGTAGAATTGGGCCCTTTCTGTTGACCAATGCCAGCTTCAAGCGTTGCAGTTTTCAGTGTAGCTCATTGATTCGCTGAGCATACTTCTCATATGTAATGGTTTCACTGGGATTCAGAAAGCTGTAGTGGATCAGAATGGCTGCAGACCACCAAACAGTGATCATGACCTATTTTTGGTGCAAGTTTGGCTTTGGGAAGCACTTTGGAGCTTCCTCTGGGTCCAAGCACTGAGCTGGTCATCACTAGTTGTTTTATAAAATCCACTTTTTGTTGCACATCACAATCCAATCAAGAAATGCTTTGTTATTGTTGCATACAAGAAGAGAAGACTACTTCAAAACGATGATTTTTTTGGTTTTCGGTCAGCTCATGAGACACACACTTATTGAGCTTTTTCACCTTTCCAATTTGCTTGAAATGCCAAATGACCTTGAATGGTCAACGCTGAGTTCTTCATCAACTTCTCCTGCAGTTGTAAGAGGATCAGCTTCCGTGATTGCTCTCAATTGGTCGTTGTCAACTTCCGAAGGCAGGCAACTGTGTTCCTCATCTTCAAGGCTCTCATCTCCTTTGCAAAACTTCTTGAACCACCATTGCACTGTACGTTCATTAGCAGTTCCTGGGCCAAATGCATTGTTGATGTTGGGAGTTGTCTCCACTGCTTTATGACCCATTTTGAACTCGAATAAGAAAATTGCTTGAATTTGCTTTTTGTCTAACATCATTTCCATAGTCTAAAATAAATATAAAATAAACAGCAAGTAATAAGTCATTAGCAAAAAAACAAAGTGAGAAATGTGCATTAAAATGATGTATAACATAACCACATTTATTTAAGAATATATTCCAATATCAAATAACAAATGTCAACAATGCTAAAACTGCAATTACTTTTTCACTGACCTAATACTTTACACAAACAATAGCATGGATCAAACATTGCTTCTTCTAGCTTCCTTTGAGTTTGTATGAATTAATTACAGAACTGCTGCCTACTACTATTGAAGTCTCTAAAATATACCTTATGAATCCTCAGTAGTTTTTCCAAGAACTTATGATTTTAGAATTACTTCTATCTCATATCCTCCGATGCCTTAGCTTTGTAACTTTCTCACTCCTCGACATAAGAGAGCCTCACACTAGTTATTACTGAAGAGACCTAAAAGAGGGGAAAACACCAGCAACAATGACAAAAACATGGCAATGCCAAAGCCAGAAATAACTTAATATTCCCCTAAGAAGTTACTTTGTTAGCTCTATAAAAATAATCTTATTTTACCCAAATATTTTACAGGTATCTTTGCAAACTTATGATTCCATGTGTGTAGATTTCTTCCTCCAATGTCTATTCACTGAGGGCCTACCAGGAGGAACACTGAGGTGGACCTGCAGATAGTGACATTACCATGGCTCACTTAGGCCCGTGCTTTGCATCCACGGCTTAGGTAATTTGAACACCCTCCTCTCCCAAGTTAATTTCAGTTTGAATTCAAGACCTGACTTGGATGTCTCCTATTCCTTGAAAACACACCTCACCCTTCTCTGCTCCCCTATAATATTGTGTATAAGCCTGTAGCATAACATTTATGACAGTTTTATCATCAACTTGTCCTTGACTAGTGATCCAGAAAATAAAAACTCGACAACACAATGAGCTATTCATCTTTTTACGCCCAGGCCCATGCACAGTGCCTGGCATGTTGTGGACAAAAATTCAAGTTTATGAATAGATTAATTACTAAATGAGTTAAAGAGCTTCAGTGACAAATAAGGCATATGAATACAACATAAATATATAGAACAGAAACAACCATTCATGGGCATCACTATTTTCTTTTAGTAGCTTTTCATCTTTTCACAATTTTATTTTAAAAGATTGTCCTAGGGCAGAAACTTTAGCATTTATCAACTTCATGATAACTGCAAAATCAATAGCCAATATTTTCAGAGCACCCATAAAAATGAGGTTAACAAAAGAGAAAAGAAATTAAGGATGGCCAGTCAGAAAAGAGAAACTGGAAGAAAATGAGCTCTGCTCTACTTGAGTTAATGGTAATATATGTCTCCAGTCAATTTCCCTTTCCTCTAAGCCAAGCCTCTCATTTTGTCATTGTGATTACTAAAGGTTTGATAGTCTGCTGGTTAACTGATGATTCTGACATAGCACACAGTAAAGGAGTTAATCCTTTACTCCTAAAGCCTTTACCATTGCACACAGTAAACGTTTAGGTTTGCTCTCCCGAGAATACTTTTTCATCTCTTCTATTTCATATTCAGATGCTGTGTTAGGAGATGCATTTTCTCCTATTGGGCATACCCATTGTTTTACTAGGTTGTCACTAAGTCATTAGAAATAATATTAATATAACAAACATTAAGCTTGAAAAATCTATAGTATTATCTTTCTTGATTAAATGAAATTCCAAAAAATTAATCAAATAACTGATCCCTAAAAAATTCACCATGCATCTACATACTATAACATTCTGGGTATTCCCAAAGAAAGAAGAAATCTCCATTACCTCAAGGAGTTTCCACTCTTATTTTACAATGTTCCTATGAGTTGTAAAATTATAAATTGACTGCTTTTCTGAGATCAATCCAGATTTGCTCACAACTAGCATTATATTCTAGATAAGAACTAATGAAAGGCAGATTTTATTTGTATGGAATAGACACTTATTTTTCCTCTTGTTTTGCTATCTTGTCTAATGACTCTCAACCCACCTTTCAATTTATGTGACAATGTTGGTGGTTTGACCTGAGCATCTGCTCTCCAAGTGCTTTACCATGTGCCCTGATCCTGTGTGAGACAGTGATAAATTTCATCTGAGAGACAAGGGATGATAGGCGATTTGAAAATATATATTTTCCTGTGTTCTCCCTTTCTTCTGAGAAGTCTTTCATTCTATTTCTGAGTTGAGTGGATTGATTCTGAACTAGTTTAAACTCAAGGTCCAAAGCAACAATCTGAAAACAAAAATGATAGAGATATGTTTAAAAAGTGCCTTGGTTTTATCTTCTGATTCATTCAATAGAAAAGTTCTTTTATGGGTAAAGATGTAGTACTCTCACTTATTACTGGAGTGGAGAGTTACCAAAAGGAAACTGGTGAAATGCCGCATTAAACAATTTAATACACACTAAATGTAAAAGAAGAAGTGAATATTAAACAGGAAAGATTTTAGCTTTATTTGTGGTATTTTTGTAGTATTTCTTTATCTCTCTTATCTTTCTGTATGTGTACATGCATGTGGGTTGTTTAATTAGTTCAATAAGTGGAGTAGAAAGCTTTAACTGTGAATAGTAAGTACATAACAAATAAATATAGAAAAGTTAAAAAAGAAAATTTGACCTTGAATAAAGTTAACAAAAAAGTGAAGTTTTCTGCCCATTCCTGCAATTAGAATACCTCTGCCTTACTCTTAAGTGAAATTACTGGCTGGTGAAATGTTAAGAACCTTCTCAAAAGATCTTCCTTATCTGCCTGATGCCTTGAAATCCCATTAAAAAGCCTCCTGACTTTCCTTTGAGGTTTTAATCCTCATATAAATAAAAATCTCACCTGAGAGGGGTAAAATATTAAGTTATAAGGCATTTCCAATTCAATATTCATGTTTCTGGGGAGGTCAGGTCATGGAGTGCCTTTGGGAACATTTCATATAGTCATGGGGACTTCTTTTGAAAGACAAAGATTTTCAAATCAGCAAATACTCTTGATATTGAAGCATTTTAGAGAGCATGTGATGGGAAATTACAATAGTCTTTGGGATCTTTGTATACTGTAGTTTGTATAGTAAAAGCAATTTAGGATATGTTTTTTTTTCCTAAGTACATTTTTCAGCAATAGAGGACTCTTTGTGACCTACTCATTTCTTATCTTATTTACTGCTGCCCGTCACAATAGAAAATGCCTTGATTTATTTATTTAAAGAATGTTCTATGTATAGGCATACCTCAAAGATATTGCAGGTTTGGTTCCAGACCACCACAGTAAAGCAAATATTGCAATAAAGAGAGTCACACAAATTTGTTGGTTTCTTGGTACTTATAAAAGTTATGTTTACACTATACTGTGGTCTGTTAAGTGTGCAATAACATTATATATTTTTAAAACTACATACCTTAATTTAAGAATACTCTATTACTAAAAAATGCTAATGATCATTTGAGCCTTTAGCAAGTTGTAATCTTTTCAATGGTGGGTGGCCTTGCCTCAGTATTGAGGGCTGCTGACTGATCAGGTTGAGGTGGCTGTGGCAATTTCTTAAGACAAAGCAACAATGAAGGTTGCCTCATCAGTTGACTCTTCTTTTCACAAAATATTTCTCTGTAGCATGTGATGCTCTTTGATAGCATTTTACACACAGTAGAATGTTCAAAATTAAAATCGACCCTCTCAAACCCCGCTGCTGCTTTATCAACTAAGTTTATGTAATATTCTAAATCCTTCATTGTCATATCAAGAAATGTTCACAGCATCTTCACAAGGAGTACATTCATCTTAGGAAACCATTTTCTTTTATCATTCATAAGAAGCAACTCCCCAACCACCAACGTTTTATCATGAAATTGTAGCAATTTGGTTGCATTTTCAGGCTCCACTTCTAACTTCAGTTATCTTTCTCTTTCTACCATATCTGCAGTTACTTCCTCCACTGAAGTCTTGAATCACTCAAAGTCATTGAAGAGGGTTGGAATCAACTTCTTTCAAACTCCTATTAATGTTGATATTTTGACCTTCTCCCATGAATCACAAATGTTCTTAATGACATCTAGAATGGTAAATTCTTTCCAAAAGTTTTTCAATTTACTTTGCCCAGATCCATCAAAGGAATCACTATGTAAGGTAGCTGTAGTCTTATGAAATTTATTTCTTAAATAATAAAACTTGAAAGTCAAAATTACTCCTTGTTTCATGGGCTGCAGGTGGATGTTTGTTGGCAGGCATGAAAACAAAATTAATATCCTTGTACAACATTATCAGAGCTCTTGGGTGACCAGGTGCACTATCAATGATCAGTAGTATTTTTTTTCTCTGAGAAGTAGGTCTCAACAGTAGGCTTAAAATATTCAGTAAACATGCTGTAAACACATGTGCTGTCATCCAGGCTATATTGTTCCATTAATAGAGCACAGGCATGGTAGATTTAGCATAATTCTTAAGGGCCCTAGGATTTTCAGAATGGCAAATAAGCATTGGCTTCCACTTACAGTTACCAGCTGCATTAACCTCTTACAAGAGAGTCAGCCTGTCCTTTGAAGCTTTGAAGCCAGGCATGGACTTTTCCTCTCTAGGTATGAAAGTCCTAGATGGCATCTTTCTAATAGAAGGCTGTTTCATTTACATCGAAAAACTGTTTTCATTTTTTCATTTATTTATTTATTTATTAGAGACAGAGTCTCACTCTGTTGCCCAGGCTAGAGTGCCATGGCGTCAGCCTAGCTCAGAGCAACCTCAAACTCCTGGGCTCAAGCAATCCTTCTGGCTCAGTCTCCCGAGTAGCTGGTACTACAGGCATGCACCACCATGCCCAGCTAATTTTTCTATATATTTTTAGTTGTCCAGATAATTTCTTTCTATTTTTAGTAGAGATGGGGTCTCATTCTTGCTCAGGCTGGTCTCGAACTCCTGAGCTCAAACAATCCACTGGCCTCGGCTTCCCAGAGTGCCAGGATTGCAGGCATGATCTTGTTTTTTAGTATAGCTAAACTAAAAAACTGTTTTTAGTATAGCTACCTTCATCAATGATCTTAGCTAGATCTTCTGTATAACTTGCTGCAACTTCTCCATTAGTACTAGGTGCTTCGCCTTGTACTTCTGTTATGCAGATGACTTTTTATTTCAAAGTATTATGGGAGTGCAAATTTTTTTTGGTTACATGGATCACTTTTGTAATACTTGAGTCATGATTAAAAGTGTGCCCACCACTCAAACAGTGTTCGTTGTACCTGTTAGATAGGTTTTTACTTATTCCCCCTGCCCCCCAAATGCCATCAATTCACGTGCCAAAAAAATGTGGTATATGTATACCATGGAGTACTACTCAGCCACATAAAAGGATAAATTAATGCTTTTTGAAGAAAGTTGTATGAAACTGGAGACCATTATCCTAAGTAAAGTATCTAAAGAATGGAAAAACAAATACCACATGTACTCCCTATTAAATTGGAGATGATTTTTTTTTTTCCTTAAAGTTGATTCCTCAAAATTCAACTGCTAGATTCAAATTTTTCTTCTGCTGCTTCCTCGTGTTTCTGACCATTCACAGAATTGAAGAGAGTTAGGGCTTTTCTCTGGGCTAGATTTTGGCTTAAGGAAATGCCGTGGCTGATTGATCTTCTACCCAGACCATTAAAACTTTCTCCATATCAGCAATAAAGCCATTTTGCTTTCTTGTCATTCGTGTGTTCACTGGAGTATCACCTTTAATTTCCCTCAAGCACTTTTCCTTTGCATTCACAGCTTGGCTAACTATTTGGCATAAGAGGCCTAGCTTTTGGCCTATCTTGGCCTTTGATATGCCTTACTTACTAAGCTTAATTATTTCTAGCTTTTGATTTAAAATGAGAGACCCATGCAACTCTTCCTTTATGTTGACACTTAGAGGTCATTTTAGGATTATAAATAGGCCTAATTTCAAAATTGTTGTTTCTCGGTGAATAGGTAGGCTTGAGGAGAGGGAGAGAGATGGGAGAATGGTCATCTGGTAGAGAAGTCAGAACACACGCAACATCTATTAAGTTTGCCATCTCATGTGGACATGGTTAAGGTGCACCAAAATGATTACAATACTAACATCAAAGATCACTGATTATATATCGTAACAGATATAATAATAATATATAGTTTGAAATATTGCAAGAACCCACACTGTTGGAAAAATGCACCAATAGACTTGCTTGATGCAAGGTTGCCACAAAACTTCAATTTACAAAAAATGCAATATCTGTGAAGTGCAATAAAGTGAAGCACAATAAAAGGAAGTATGCCTGTATCTATATTTTTCTCCTCTTTGTGATCACCCACACTAATGTCAGAATTCATGGAACTCAAGTACTTGCAGTAAAATGACTGTCACTGTTACCCAGGTCACTTATCATCCTAGTGCATGAATATAAAAGCTTAATTAACACTTTTTACAACAGTGACTCCCTGTGCTTGAGAGGGCTCCCTGTTAACTATTTCACTTTACAGAGCATCCACCCCATCAATACTAACCTCCTCTCCTGAGATTGAAATATCTTACCTCTTAATCAAAACCCATAGCCAGCTTTTTAGAATAATAATTTCTGGATATAGTAGAGGAAATAGTGTTTCGTTCATTCATTTGACGAATAATTTTGGTGTCTACTATTTAAATTAGAATTAGCAAGAATCTTTTTAAGAAATATTACTTATTGCAGGTTCTAATATTGTACCTTCTTTCCATCTAAACTGAACCTCCTCCTTAATCAACCTCTATTCCCCTACTCTATTTTATTTTTTCTTCATAGTATTTATCACCACTTGAAATTATATTGTGCATTTATTTTGGTATTGTCTATCTCCCTGCACTGGAATATAAATTCCATGAAGGTGGACACCTTGTTTCGTTCACTGCTTTATCCCCAGTTCCTAGAACCATGCCTAGGCTATTGTAGGCACTCAATAAATACTTGTAAAATGAATAGCTCAATTAATTAACTAATTAGTCTCAGTTTCAGATACCACCTCATTCTTTACCACACCATATAAGGAACCTGTGTTACAAATGAAATCATATCATAGGCCACAGACCTCTTGATAAGGAAAAAAGTTTCAGAACCAGTGGTTGAGGCCAGCTGTTGTTGAAGGCAAAGGAATATCTGTTTAGACTATTCCTGGTAGTCATTAAACTCCATTGCATTGTAGAGATCCAATTATTTTATTGATAATTAATAATCCATTGCTTTTAATTTAGGCTAGCTTGTAGCTAATGACTTAAAGGTGAAAATTCAATTGCCTGTTATCAAGTACCTTAACATATTTACATTTTTATATGTTGACACCTAAAAAAATGGGTCATTATAAATAACATTTCTTAAGGCTGCAGGGTTTTGAAGTGAGCACCATTAAAACTATAAAGCCACAGAGAGAGCTTTTAATCATTTACAATGAAAACGGGTGTGCATATGAATTCTTAATGAATCTGTGACTACAGGGATGTGCCAACCACCACTGTGGCAACAAAGATTGAAATGCTTTACAGCACTCTTAGAACACCTCCCAGCCCTGTTCTCTGTAACGGTCCATAGTGTACAACAAGAAAACAGGGACCACAGCAGCCAGAGGGAAGAGGATGTTTTCAAGAAAAACGAGACATTTTATGCATGGAGGGCATTATCTGCATAATTGGGTAGAATGTAGCAAATGTTTTAAATAGTTCATTTTGATCATTATTGTCAATTTTGTTTTGCTTTTGTTTATGTAAAGAAAAGGCACGAACTAGAGATTTAAAGCAAATGATGTCTTTGTTTGAAACTGATTCTAAATCTTAGAAATGTGCTTGGAAAATTGTTTTAAAAAACATGAAAGCACAAAGAGACTACCATAACACATGTAATAAGCCAAGTAGACTAAGTATGATTGTTGAGCTGGATGAGCATCTAGAAGCCTCCTCCTCATTTCCAGCTCACTTCCTGCCAAAACCTCACCACCAAGGGATGAGGAAAGGGGAAGTGCTGAATATAATGGTTAAAAAAAGGAACACAGTTTTAAATTAGAACTTGTGTCAAATGGTCTTCTTAAAACATGCAATGAGTAGGTGATTGCTAAGATGTGAAAACTTCCCTATACTCTTATGATAACAAAACTTTTAGTGTGGTTAATGCAAATGAACAAGAACATGTCAGTTGTATTACTTGTAATTCAATGAAGCAGCAACACCTAACAGAAAGCTCTGTGGGTGTTGAAAAGCTGAATTCTAACATGCGACTTTTTCTTCTAACCATTTCACATGTTTGTGTTTAGCATCACTCTTAAAAGTAGAGAAGATAAACCTTTTCTAAGAAAAATCTGGGAATACACTAAAGGGACAAAAGTTGCAGCTCTGATATTTAAAGTATTATGCATCTTGACTTCACACGCAGCCATAGCCAATATAAATTAACCTTGATATGTGGTGCAAGAAAATAATAAAAATTCTAATAATTAAAGAAATCAACCTTGGACCTTTCGACTTCATCAAATATAAAAAGTGCGACTATAATGTAAGCAAACTTAACAATTAGTCCAACAAGTTTAAGTCTATTCCAATACTATATAATGAGAGAGAAATGTACATATTCATTCTTTTACTATCACCTTCCCACCAAAGTGAAAAGTCCGGTGTAGCATGAATCAGAAATGTTAGAGAAAGAGGAAAACTAACTTTCAGTGAGTACCAGTCACTGCCAGTATATGATTTATAAGTTATCAATATATATGTTAAGTCACTTGATCTTCATAGTTAGTAATCTTATAAGTGATTTTACTGATGAGAAAATAAAGGTCAAACCCCATTTTTACTTAGTATCATACAGTAAGTAGAAGAACCAGCATTTTGCTACTATCTACCTGCCTCTAAAGCTTTGGCTCTTTCCACCACCTTCTTTGATTTTTTCTAAGGATTCCATAACCTCTTTTACATTTTCCCAGCAGGGTTGTTCCTGAGCAAAGGAACAACCTTCTGCCTTCTCAGTGTCCCTCTCCTGCTTTTGAGTCTCCCCTACCACACAACCTGCAAATAGCCTCAATAGCCCAATTAGCCTTCTCTAAACTAATCGGGTCCAACTCTTGCTCTACCAATTGCCTGATTGCATGACTCAAGGCGAGTTGCTTAAATTCCATGTGTCTGTTTTCTTTTTTGTAAATTGAGGATGATAATGATAGCACCTACCAAATATGACTGTTGTAAATTAAGTTAGTGAACAGATGTTAAATACTAGAACAATGCCTGACACATTGCAAGCACTGAATAGATGTGTTTTGGTTTTGTTATAAAGCATAAGTAACAGTTCAAAATACCATGTTTTAACACCTAAATAATTCTTGAAATTACTCAAATATCCTTGAAAAATATAAAACTTAATTACTTAATAATTAGAAGATTTTCATTCAGAAGGCAGTAAGTTTTATTTCTAAGCAATGGGTGATACAATGTCCTAACTAAAGGCGTAGATGTTTAAGGTGTAAATGTTTAGTAATATGGCCAATAAATAAAGAATTTTTATAGTAAAAAAGATCTATTAGTGATTTATTAGCCATAATGTGTAGGTAGATACTTATTGCTTCTTAGAACTCAAGGTGATCGGTAGCAATAAACGCTACCTCTAAGCGCGATATTATTTAATATTTGATTAATAATGTTTGAGGATTTTTTTAATTGTAAGAATGATAATTTCTTGGGAGAGACATCTGGTCCTTCAGGCATAATTACTGTGTTTGAGATTCTCCATAATTTGAGGAATTAAACTGTTTTCTCTGTGTTGAATTTTATTGGATATTTTACTAGAAAAAAATATAAAACTTGTTTAACGGAACAAGAAAGTAGCATCACAACCAGAAAACAGATTTCTTACATTCAGTTTGGTGTCACTTTCTGCTTTCCATGAATTGGGGTAACAAGAGCGTCCCTCTGTGCTCTCTGCTCCTCTAAGTCTGCCAAGCAATTAGCATCTCTTAAAATTTCCAGGCAGCTGCCTAATGAAATGCTTGTTTCTCCAGAAAGTCATTTTGCATATAAAACTGTCTGATCCTCTGAAACTAGCAAAGGTATTTCCAGTCCAAAAGATACCCTGACATTTGCCAAAACAAATGTTCAGATATTAAAAAATTCCTTCCAAAATTTACATTAGGCCTATCTATGGAATATCAGTTAAGGCAGGTTGACCATTAAAAAACAAAGTAGCATCTACAAAGATTTTTCCTCACTTTCAACATATCTTCATTCTGTAGTTCTTTCAGCATATTATGAATTCCCAGGTACATTTCTTCATTTGCTTTCTGAAATAGTTCCTCAGAGGGAAATCAGAACCATGAAGAGGATGTAAATGGGGGAAAAAAAAAGTGCCATTTAAGCTTTTTCCAGCTGTTCTTATCTCCATCTTTTTGTAGTTAGCAGACCTGTGTCTTATTCTTTGGGCTTGTGAAAATGAACAGATTTCTGCCCACTCTTAAGGAAGGTTCTTTTCTAAGTATTTAGAGTTCCATTTTCAGGACACAAGTTCAATTTCCTTATCTTCTTATTTATGCATGCCAGCCTAGAAAGGTTTAGGGCTTAACTATAAGAAAATACAAGTCACTGCAGTAGGAAGATGCAGCCTTCTGATTCTTCTACCTTGACTGCATGCACAATTAAGCTAAAAGCTTTGGGCTTAACCTCTTTTCATTAGCTTCCTGTGTACTTGCAAATTTTTGCAAATTGTGGCAAAGATGGGAATTTTTTAGAGGTTAGGGCAGAGAATCATTCAGCATATTGATTGTCAGGCTGTATTAAGGTTGTAGAGAGCATGCTTTGACAACTGATAACACTAGAGTTATCATCAAGGCCCAGAACCAGAAGTAATCTGATCTTTGGAGAAGGTTAAAAAGACAGAACTATTCCTGGTGTCAGTACAAGAGCAATAGGATGTTCCTAGTATCAGAAGAAAGAGATCTGTCTCGTAGTCTGTGCTGTAATCAGGCTATGCCACATTCAGAGTCAGATGGAACATTTTTCCAATTCCCTACCAGCTCACAGATACCAATCATGTCATAAACGCAGGGCCAAGTAAAGAGAATTATGTTGTAACTCTAACACAGACTTTTATAACTGTTATACCCCAAAGGTAAAGAGACCTCAAGAGAAACCAAAAACCTTAAAAGAAAGAAAGAGCGAGAAAGAGATCAACTAATCAAGAAATGGATCGAGATCACATATGAATCTTCAATTCTAAGGCAAATGATGTTTGTGTTTGAACTGAATTGGATTGTATTTTAGTGACAAAAGAAAACAAATAGGAATCCTAAGGTTTTAATGTAAAATAACATCAGACTAACCACTATACTTGTGATTCAATGAATTCATCAGAAAGAATTCTTTTTTAAATTTTTTTTACTTATATTCTGCTATATAGAGAAAACTAAAGACAAAGTTTCTCTATATAGCGATATATAAGTACATGATACACCACAAACACATAAAACTGTCTTGATTTTGTTCTTTTCAAATGAACTAAAAGCTTCAGAACTTGTCAAAAGGTTTTTGGACTTTTGCTCTACACACAAAACCTGACACACAATTTGTTCAAAATGCCTCAGCTGGAAATTTACTTGGACTCCATTGGTTTGTATTGAATGGAATATTCCCAAGTGGTTGTAGACTTCGCAGTGGCTCAACCTAGAATCATGGAAAGTAAATTTTGTAGCATGATATTGTAGAGGAAGAAAAGTATTGTCTGCTTGAGCTAAAAATAATTATTAACTAGGAGTCAACCACGTTAGTCCTCTCTTTCAACATCACTGTCTTATCCCTCTTAAAACTTAAAAAGAAAAAGGCATTGACTGGCATATTTCAACCACCATCTTATACAAAATACTGTCCTACATATAAACAAGTCCCTCCCCCAACTCCAAGATGAATATTATATGAAAGCCTCAAATTGGCTGATATAAATCTCTCACATGTTTCAAAATTCTTCATATCCATATAGGTTTTTTCAGTAAATATTTGTCAACCTTAAATAATCAGAAATGTCAGAATCTAATTTAAAGAGAGTTTATTTAAGCACAAAAGTTGAGGACTAGCCTGCCTGGGAAGCAGAGATTTCAAAGAATAAAAATCAGTGTTTTAAAGTATAGAAGTTTGGGATTGTTTATATAGACAAAGTTCAGGAGCGCTTAACAGAATCTCAATATCTTTCTATATGAGGCTTAATGCATAAATATGATTTGATTACTGGAGGTGATCTTTTTCTTTCAGGAAAGGTATATTTAACATTCTACACTAAAGATGCAACGGTCTTGCGGTCTTTTGGCACCATCTGGTCTGAGTTAGGTACAGGTCAATACAGGAATCAGTTAATTTACAATAAAAATCAGTGCTCAGAAGGGGAGAGGTCAGATGTCTCTAGTCATTTACAGAACAAGAACAACGAGGAAAGAGTTAAATTATAATCTAAGAAGTAGAATTGTAAACAATGCTATGTGATTCAGTCTCTAGGGCTTAACTTCTCCCTTGGCATAATTAATTTAGAGAATCCTGAAATTTTTGGTTCTTTTTACTTGTTTTATGGTAGTTGGAAAAAAAATGACAATTTCTAGATCTTTTAGTGGCATGTTAAAAACTGAAAGATTTTTTTGTATGTATTTAATTTTATAATTAGCAAATTGTAAAATTTAGCTTTTTTTACCATATCCCTAAACAACATCCCATATATCATATGTTTAGCAACGGAAATACACCCGTGGGTTCCAAACCTACCAGTGGGTTTGGCCAAACCATTAAACAAGCAATCTCTGAAGTCAAATAATGAGTCACACAAGTTGACATTGATTAGTCAATTTAGTCAAAATAGCCCATCTGAAACATTAAAACACAACTCAAAAATAAAGAAGGTGAACAAGGAGGAAGAGAAGGAAAGGAAGATTATCCAGTATAGATCTAGCATTTTGTACTTTCAAATATTTTATTTTTGATAAATATTTTTTAAATGGTTTTAGAGAAAATGGACATATGGCAAGCTAAAAATTCTTATTGAGAAAGGTATTCATCTAAAAATATTTAAAGATGAAATGATACCACAAGGTCTGGGATTAGCTTAAAAATAACCCAGGAGAGAGAAGTGGTTAGTAAGGTATATAGGTAGGATGACCATATAATTCATTATCCAGATTAAAACATATCTGAGAAACAAGTGGCAAATTAAAATCATGTGTTTAAGTCATGTGTTGATTTAAACCAGGAAGTGTGGTCAGCCTAAGTTTAGTGGAAATAAGGGAGGAATTGAAAATTGTGGAATCTTTCCCATATTATCCATGTAATGGGTACATAGGGGACTCATTATACTATTCTTTCAAACTTGTCCATGTTTTGAAATTCTCCCCAATAAAAATTCTGTAGCATAAAGAGCATTAAACATCTGGCATTACAGGCTATATGACTTTGGTCAAATCCTGTTCTGTACTGAGTTGATTGGTCTCCATGTGATGGCAAAGATACCCTAGCTTTCTAAAATTCTTAAATTCAACAATAAGGAAATTTGAGCCTGACTTTGATTAGAAATAAATGTAAAATATGAAAATAAGGATGGGAGAGCTTATTCAATAATGTCACCCTCGGCAGATTTTAATGTCATCCTGAAAAGGAGAAATGTGTAGTAGTTCAATTAGTGTCCTATAGAATGGCATTGCTCATGGGAGTCCTAGAGAGAAGAAAAGAAATCAAAGGCAGGTTGGCCTTTCTAAGATTTCTTTCTTCTTGTGTAAATAAACAGTAGTGTTGTGAACCCAGTATGTATGGAACAAGTATCATTGATGGAAAAAGACACAAGCATCAGTTAAATTTCAGTTATGTACAAGCAATAAAAACTAACAAAAGCAGTGCAGGCACAAACTTTAAGAGTTACCTCTGCCAGTTGTCATCATCAATATGGATCACTACTGCTCTTTCCCTCCTAGGATGATTTGTATTGATTGTAACAGCCACTAGAATCCAAATCCATAGGCTGAATCTATTGTGCTAGGGTCCATTTTTTTCCAGCTGTGACCATGAGTGTCATTAATTAAACTTGGCAGTCTTATCACTTCTTGTATTATAGCCCATCCACGTATTTATTACTCATTCACATATGTAATTATATGAATTAATTCAGTAGTCCCAAAGAGGATGTTAAAGAGTGAAAGAAAGAATATGATTGGGGTAAGCAAGTTTTCATAAAGTTTTTACCTTGGTTGAGTGCAGTGGCTCATGCCTATAATCCTAGCACTCCGGGAGGCCGAGGTGGGAGGATCACTTGAGGTCAGGAGTTCAAGACTAGCCTGAGCAAGAGCAAGATCCCATCTGTACTAAAAATAGAAAAAAGAATTAGCCAGTCAACTAGTAACAGAAACAAAAAATTAGCCAGGCATGGTGGCTCGCACCTGTAGTCCCAGCTACTCGGGAGGCTGAGGCAGGAGGATCACTTGAGCCCAGGAGTCTGAGGTTGCTGTGAGCTAGGCTGATGCCACAGCACTCACTCTAGCCGGGGCAACAGAGTGACTCTGTCTCAAATAAACAAATAAATAAAGTTTTTACCTTAAGTTCTGGTCCCTCCACAATGGAGAAATAGACCATATACCTAAAATGAAACCATTTACAATTGTTCAAGTAAATGAATGGTCATTTCTAGTTTATTATTTAATCCACGTGAACATGCTATGAGATATTAAATATAAAACATATAATATTATTATCATCTCCATCTCAGTGATGAAAAATTTAGACAAAGAGGGGTTAATAAATTGTTAGTAACAAGTCACTAACTTGTTAATATCATCTAACTGCCCAGTTGCAAAGGAAGAATTTAACCACAGGCATCCCGACTCCCATCCTCTCCTGCAGTCCCCAAACCCCTGGCTGCTATTAGGAACCAGGCCGCAGAGCTCTGCCTCCCTCCCAGCTCTGACTCCCATCCCTCATCCACCCGGCTCCCATTCATGGGAAAATTGTCTTCCACGAAACTGAGCCCTGGTGCCAAAAAGATTAGAGACCACGGCTCTAAGCCTTTCTTGCAAGGCAGCATTTTCAAGTGAGTAGTAATGGCAAGATCCAAAAGGGACTCAAATTTAAAGACTGTGAGCTATACTTATATGGACCATATATCACCTCACAACAAATACTAAACTTCTTCCTTTCTTTAAAAACAAAATGAAGAATTCGTTCAGGTTTAAATTGGCCTTGCACTTCCAGGAAGACTGGATCAGTCGTCAGCTCCAGATAGTACATTTATATTAGTGTTACCAGGGGTTGATACACTATGACCCTCAGGTCAAACTCAGCTACTGCTTGTTTTTGTTTAAAAAAAAAAAAAAAAAAAAAAACTCCCGTGACACAACCATATCTGTTTACCACTGTCTGTGAATGCCTTGGGGCTACAGTGAGGAGTTGCAGTATAACCTATATAGTTCACGGAGCCTTGAATTTTTCCTATTTGGCTCTTTACGGCAAAAGTTTGCCAGTTCCTAGTCTAAGCCAATCATAGTAATTTCATTTCCCTCCATCTGATTGGTTTAAATAAGGCAGGTGGTACTTTTCCTGCCAAAGCAATGCTTGGGGAAGTCTGTTGTGTGGGACTTAGCAGCAAATGGAAAAGTATCTCCTTCAAAAGGTAAATAGGAAGAGGCATTTACTGTTTCAGCCTTTGAACATTGCTATATAAGGATATGATTCAAGAGTTTTGTTATGGATTGAATTGTGTTCTCCCTCCCCCACACAAAAAAAAGATATGTTGAAGTCTTAACTCCCATACCTCAAAATGTAAGCTTATTTGGAGATAGGGTCACTGCAAGTGTAATACACTGAGATGAGGTCATACTAGAATAAGATCGGCCCATGATCTAATATGACTGGTGTACTCATAGGAAGATGACCATGTGAAGACAGAGACACAGGAGGAACGTCATATGAAGACGAAGGCAGAAATTGAAATAATGCATTTACGAATACAAGCCAAGGAATGCCAAAGATTGCCAGCAGACCACCAGAAGCTAGGAGAGAGGCAAGGAACAGATTCTCCCACTTATCTCTCGGAAGGAGCCAACCTGCCCCACACCTTGATTTCAGACTTCCAGTCTCCAGAACTGTGAGACAATAAATTTCTGTTGTTTAAGCCACCCTGTGTGGTACTTTATTAACAGCCCTAGGAAACTAATACAGAGCTGCTACAGAGAACCCGTATTCCTGAGTGGAGTAGTCTGAGGACGGGGGGCAACACACTGAGGATGGCACGATGCAGATGGAGACAAGGTACAAACCCACATCTCTGGGCATGATGTCGAACCACTGAGTTAACGATTCTTAACACTGTACCTCGGGATTCTCAACTGGGATAATAAATCCTCTTATTGCTTAAGCAATTTTGCACATTGTCCACTGTTACTTGCAACCAAAACATCATAAATTATGTATCACAGAGCCTGTATTTTCCAGAGCAATCCTGATTTCAAATATTTTATTTCACTGTCCGTATAAGCACAGTCACACTCATTAGAGATTACTTTCTTCTCTTTCATTCAAAAAAGAAGATGACTGTAGCAATACTGGTGCTTAGAGGTATGCAGAAATGAAGAAAAAGAGGCTTTAGAGACCAAGGACGAGGCAGTAACGCACAGAGCCAAGAGTGTGAGGTAGTCAGGCTGCTGGGTGGTTAGGACAGATAGAACTAGGACAGCCCAGACTTCAAATATGAGATGCGATGAAGCAGAGTAGTACATTTTGATAAGAGAGCTGGCTTATTATCAAAATTATTAATAATTACAGCTTCATGGCCAGATGCCGTGCCTCATGCCTATAATCCTAGCACTCTGGGAGGCTGAGGCAAGAGGATAACTTGAGCTCAGGAGTTCGAGACCAGCCTGAGCCCTAAGCAAGAATGAAAACCTGTCAAAAAATAGAAAAAATTAGCCACACATTGTGGTGCATGCCTGTAGTCTCAGTTACTACAGAGGCTGAGGCAGGAGGATTGCTTGAGCTCAGGAATTTGAGGTTGCTGTGAGCTAGGCCGACGCCATGGCACTCTAGCCAATGGTGACAGAGCAAGATTCTGTCTCAAAAAAAAAACTTCTCTGGTAAATGGAAATTTGATATTTATATAAAGGCCAAAGATTTTTAAATTTAACAATTGAAAAAAACAGGTATTTTCACTGAACAACATAAACTAGCAAGATTTTAAATGTGAATGTTAAGACAAGGCCATCTAGCTATCTGTGCACATTTTACTGCACTTATTTGCATGTGTGAAGACACAGTAAGCAGTATACAGTGACAGGAAAGGTCTCCAGGGGGAAATGTCAATAACAACAAAGTTTTATATGAAGAAATGCCCTCTAGCCCAACCCCCCACCCCCAAAACTTCATAAGTCAATGATTTTCATGACTGCTGATTTAGAAGAAAAGTCAGAGTTCCAAATGAATACTCGCAGAGTTTTCAGAAATGACATAGCCCTCGCCTCTGTTCACCGTCCACCCCCAGATTCACAGAATCACATCAGTCCTCAGCCCGATACTGATAGTGGCTTATCATATCCTAGTTGTACAGAGCACAGAATGCCAGAGAACCATTAAGCACTATCTTTAACTGAAAGATGAGGTATCTCCTAAACTCAGCTCAAACTATTCCCAGGAGAAAAATGACTCAATGCTCAAGCTGTGGACAATAATCTTATTTATAAGTTGATACCACTTAATGATGATTTAAAGTGCATGGTATATGGAAAAAAAATAAAGAGAAAGACTTCTTTTTATTCTAATTGAGATGCTTTCCAAAAGTTGCCATTTCCTCTAACCCCACGTAATTCAGCAAGCATTTCTACACACCATGGATTTGCTAAAAAAAATGTAGCAATATCCCTTATTGACCTGACTTTATAAGACACTGCCCTGAGAAGCCACTAAAACACCAAATTTAAACTGGGTGTGGTTGCACACTCCTGTAGTCCCAGCTACTCGGGAAGCTGAGGCAGAAGGCTCACTTGAGCCCAGGAATTTCAGTCCTGCCTGAGCAACATAGTGACATCCCTGTTTTTTAAAAACAACAAATAAAATGCATTTGATAAAAATAATTTATGCATACAATTAAGATTTAATGGAGAACTTACCACTTCCTATCCATTTCTGTAGTCAGGTCACATGAGCAAGCCCTTATCCGTTTAAATGCTTAAATTACTCAGCTGATTTGGTATCCCTGCCCCACACTTCTGTAAACAGTTACCAAACCAGTCTTCTTTAAATACCATTTTCCTGCCTTCTGTCATCTCTAGTGGTTCCCTATTGTCTTTCAATATGAAACCCAAATACCTAATCTTCTGTCCATTTCTCTGCCATACCTCGAGTCTTTACACATCGTTTTCTCAATCCAACCCAAAAAATCATGTAGATATTTTAAACAGTATTTGCACTTTTTTTCTGTTAACCTCTTTTCATGCTACAAATAAAGTCTTTCTCATTGAAATGTAGGTAAGCTCCTTCAAGACTTAGTGAAAACTCATCTGGTTCAATATGGCAGTCCAATTTTGATCTCTCTCTCTCTCTCTCTCTCTCTCTCTCTCTCTCTCTCTCTCTCTCTCTCTCTCTCTCTTTCCTTCTCTCTTTCTCTCTTTCTTCCTCTGTTTCTTCAGCACCTGAATATGCATAACACACTTGACAGGATGCTTTCTGCCTTCAAATGCTTGTCAAGTGCTTATATTTTGTTTTAATCTCCTCCAGGCCAGATTGGAATCTTCTCAAGGGCAGGAATCTTACCTTCTCTTCTTTTGGGTTGTTTTCATTCCCTATCAGTTCCACACATAAGAACTTTTAAATGTGTGCTGACTCACTTAAGCCGCTTTCTTTCATCTAAGTGTACTAAACTCATCAGCAGCTGGTTGAGCTTGCTGATTTGGAAAACTGCTCCAATGCATACAATAAGTGATACATTTCATGTTTGGTGAATAACTGCTCCTACTTTAAAATTCTAAAGTGCAGCATAAAAATAGCATATGACAAGTCTGTCCATCTGGAAGTAGCGTACTGTGCATTATAAAGTGAGAAGACACTAAATCCTAAAGAGGACTGAAATTGGAGAGACCAGTCAAGTGTTTTGCCAACAGGAAAGGAAGATGATTGCTTTTCTCAAACTGTGCCATGTTGCCAAGTATAGGAATCCAGCTGTTGTGTGAGATTTATATTCATTTTACTTAACTATAAATGCATCATGCATCATTTTTCTTTAATTACTCAGATTAGCTGGGTAGGTGTAGGTGATGCACTAAGGTCTGAGCGTAATCAAAATGAGCTACTGCGATAAAGTGAAAGGAAAATATTTTTGTAGTCAATGGGAGGAAAAAGTATGTTTATGTGAAAAAATAAGATCTTGTCACTGCAACAATCTAATTAGCATTAAAATCTCCTTGGTTAGCCAGGACTAAGAATCTTCCAATTATAGATAAAGCGATTTTGCAGAAGAAATCTATACCAATTTTTTTACACTCTTAATTACTTTTCTATTTTTTGCCCTCATATACAGGGCATTCTGACGGGCAGCTTTATCCTCTGTAAGCATGCATGCATTCCTCTTTCCTCAAATCTCTGAAAAGACTTCAATTTCTTGAATTTTGATATCAGAATTCCTAGCCGGATTTTCAAATTCCCTATCAACTTCTTCTGCCCTCCCTAACATAACTCAGTTCTTATATGAGTTTCCCATCCAATTTTCTCTGTTGAGTACTTTTAAGATTTTTCTCAAAATGTTCCATATTCTCAAAGTAGCCCCTCTTCCATCCATCATATTTGGAAACAATTTTTATATCTTATTGGAAACCTTTACTGCCTTTTTAAACTCAGTTCCATATCTTAATGGTACCTGCTTCTCCAGCATGTCTGCCTGTGCGCATTCAAGCATTTTTATGAACTATATTTAACATCTGTGCATATATCACATACACATGTGTTTTATTCATCCATATACGGTTGATGAATGGACTACAACTTTGTTACTCTGATGTTCATTACAATTTTATTGGAAATAAGGGCTATATTACATAATCCTGGTTTTGTGTAAATCCTCTTAGCTCCTAGAATAATGTAATGTAAAAAGTGGGTATTAATGATCATAAAGAATAATCTAAGGTAATACATTTCCATTGTTACCTCCCTTCATGTCCCTTACAACCTTTACAACCTCCTACAAGTACGTAGGTGCTGTTGAAATCCCAGATTTCTATCCCCTTCAGATGGCTCAGGAATAATTGTCATATCGGTCATTATTACGTAGCACATCACGTAAGTCCAGTATCCCACAACCATTTGTGATTTTTATGGATCATTAAAATTGTCATATTGCACTGAAATTTCTCAGCCACTTGCTATGGATGGCACTTCAATAAGCTCTATCCTCTACCCTACTTTGATTCCTGTGAACTTTAAGTTTCTTAAACTTACAGCCTTCACATAACAATATAACCCTCAATGCCTTGCAAATGTAATCACTTACATAGTCTTAAATTAACTTAAGTGTCTTAGACTTTTGCTTTGAGTCCCAATATAGTGCTTCTCATGGCCAAGTCAGTAAATTAATCTCAGATTTGTGAATAACATGGCTTTTTAAGAAAAGAATGAGACAGCAAGGTAAATATGTGTAACAGGATCTGCAGAATTATGGTTACTATAAGCGATTACCTCATCTTTGTAATGACTGATTTGCAAGAGAGAAAAATGTTTTAAAATTTTAAAAAATTGGACTAGTTTTTGGTAATTCTCTCTTTAAAGAGACACTGACCTGCATGACATAGAACATGAAAGGGATAATTTAGCTAGTTAAGCATTCAGTGGGGATTCTACTGGGTCAGAGCAATATCTTTCCTTATGTAGGGAAAGCACTTTAAATTTTACAAGTAAGGATAGCAATATGGTCCAGTAAATTCATAATTTCTTTATTCACTATGTCTGCATGAGAGGATAGATAAGGCTCTTAAGTTTCCTGTGCTTTTTTGAAGGTATGAAGCTTGCTCTCTTTCTTTTGCTTTTGCCCTGTGTGTGTGTGTGCATGTGTGCATGTGTGTATGTGAATATAATGATTCATAAATATTCTATTTTCCCTACTCAGGAAGCAGTGTGATGAGTTGTTTCTCAATGTTCCTGCACTAAACACAAATTTTATGATGGACAAAATGTGCCACACTCATGTGATAGAATATTCCTCCTTTTATTTTACAGGACCGTGTGTGTGTGTGTATGGATGTGTTTTTTTTTTCTTTTTAAATGATATTTCTTTCTTTGAATTACCCAAAACATTAGAGAAAGCATGGACTAAAGAGTTTTAAGCCCCTTTTATTGAATGTCAGAAATGTGCAAGAAAAAATGATCCCATAAATAGGAATATTTTTTAAACACGTTTGAAATTTTAAAATAGAATTCTGGAGTGTAATGTTTCATAAAGATCACATGAAAATCCTATAGAGAGCAATATAACTGTGAGTGGAGAAAGAGGAATGTCCCACATATGGCTTACAAATTGCCTCATCGGATTCTTCACGTTTGCAAAACTCAACAACAGCAATTCCGATTGGCTCAACAAGTTTAGGCAATTACCTTACAGATGCAGTAACAGTGAAGAAAGTTCAGTTCAATTTCTGCAAGCACTCGTCCAAATGAGAACTGCAAGCAAAGCAATGAGTAGTGATCCCCCCCACCCCGCCCCCAGTTCTTAATGCTGTAGGCAAAGGATTCAATCTGAAGGGCCATGCTATTGAGAAAAGGGAAGAATACTGAGCAATGGGTAGTGATTTCCGTGCATGCTGCTGTAGGCACTGGCAGAGGGGAAATAACACAAATCAGAAGGAAAAATAAAGGGCGGCAGGGAATAATAAAAGATGAGTAAGGCCATGGGTGAAAAATAGTATTTTCGTTAAAATGATAAATGCAGAGATACAATTCGTTCTCTTGAGACACCAAAACTTTTAAAAAGAAGTCATCTGATCTTTTAGAGGGCTGGAAATGTTAATAATGTACTTGGGGATGTTTAAGTTATTGTTACTGGTTTGCTGATATTGCTGTTTTTTAGCTTCAAAATGGCTTTTGGGTAAGTAACAATCTTCCATTTAAAATCTGTCTGCCCTGCTGACACTCTCTGATCACGCTGCTTACTCAGACCAGGTGTTTCATGAAACCAGCTTTAAGTGCCAATAATGAAGCACCTTAGAGGCTCTCTGTCTCAGCACAGATGTATGTAGTTTTGAAGTCTGAAATCTCTGGTGTGCTCAAATTTGGAAATTTAAAGCAAAGAGCAAATAGTTTTCTTGTGTAATGTTAATGTCTTTCTCTTCTTCTTTGGAAAATATGTGGGCTTCATGTGTTAGAAATGGATGTTATTTTCCCTGCATTATGGCACTGTAGGAAAGATCTGTGAGGCAGAGAAGCTTTTATTCTCATTATACTGTATATGTGGAAGCACTAAGAAATATGAAATCCTTCACTGGTGCAAAGTAAAAGATTTTCATTTCATCTGGAGAGGAAATGTGCCAAAGTGGCTGAAAATAATTCAAGTAATTGGCAAAGAGCTGTCCTCTAAGGAGCCTTTTGGTGTAATTTGATTTTGTGCCTTTTAGGGGAGCAAGTGAGATATGATTCTCTCTGGCCCTGAAGGCCAAGAGATTTTAAACATTACCAGATCCTTAAGGGAGATGATGATGAACTACAATCTCAAAAGACAATCTAGAATTATGATATCCTTAAGAAATATAATAATAATAATAATAAAGATAATGCTCAACCGAGTTAAGAGAATGTCCCTTACCTTGCATGCTTTGTACTCTGCCGCAACACTGAAAAAACAATCTTACTTAAAAGCTAGATGCTCCTCTGCCTACTAAATCATAGGATTATTGTTAAATTCCATAAGTGCTGCTAATAATAAAGGATGAATATAACCTACTCGGTCAGAATCAGTTACACACTGACAGGGACCCACGGCATTACAATACAACGATCCTACTTACTGCAAGTCCTGGATAAGCCTGCAAGGCAGCCAAGTTTGTTTTGGCCCACTCCCACTGAAGTCCCTCTCAGCTTCCCCTCTCATTATGGCCTCTTTGCAGATCTTGGATCTTCTTCAAACAGAGACTTAATTCTATTCATTTTCAATTTATTCTTCCTCTTTTCCAAAGGAAAAGGGAACTTTCTGCATTACTTTATTCTGAAAGATGCCAATTCCTTCAAAATAATTTCAGTAGTAAAATTATAAGCACATTTTTAAAATATAATAATTCCAGTAGTAGAATTTTAAGCATATCGTATGCAAGGAATCCTTTAACATTTTTATTTTTCTGCAACTTAAATATAAGGCAGGCTCATGGTATTTTAATATTGTATGTAAATAAGTAGAAGATTTGAGTAGCTCATCGCCTTATGGTGTCAGTGTAGGCTACACGGGGATCAGTAACGAGACCAGACCATCCCCTCCATCCCCTTTTGCAGTCCTGGTAGTGTCAGCATAAGCCACTGAGGAGCCTGCACTTAGCCCCACCCAGCAGTAACAAGTCACCGCCCCCCCCCTCCCCGCCCCGAGAGTGCTACAGAAGAGAACCTGTGCTTCTATCCCACCTGGCAGTAATGAGGAGGTGTGGTGCCCCACTTTGCACACCAGCATGGTATCACAGAAAGCTTGCTCAAACGTGATTTAAGACCCAGAGTCACAAAATAATCTAGGACACACACACACACACACACACACACACACACACACACACAAATGACTTGCCATTTCTTATTGTTAATTTGTCCTACACTTACTTGATCACTGAAAAACCAGAGAAAAATGTTCTGTTAAAGATTTTGACAAGGCCGGGCGCGGTGGCTCACGCCTGTAATCCTAGCACTCTGGGAGGCCGAGGTGGGCAGATCGTTTGAGCTCAGGAGTTCGAAACCAGCCTGAGCAAGAGCGAGACCCCGTCTCTACCAAAAATAGAAAGAAAATTAATTGGACAGCTAAAAATATATATAGAAAAAATTAGCCGGGCAGGGTTGCGCATGCCTGTAGTCCCAGCTACTCGGGAGGCTGAGACAGTAGGATTGCCCGAGCCCAGGAGTTTGAGGTTGCTGTGAGCTAGGCTGACGCCACGGCACTCACCCCAGGCAAGAGAGTGAGACTCTGTCTCAAAAAAAAAAAAATAAAAAATAAAAATAAAAGTAAAGAAACTGGGGAGCATTTCATTTGAAGAGTTGAGTGATTTTCTCAAGATCAAACAGCTCAGTGCTGGGATTCAAAACAATGGCTAACTTCAAGGCCCGTATTTCATCAAATACACCAGGAAGCCTCTCTAAATGCAATACTGTCTATAAAAAAATTTAGTACAAATATAGCATTCAATTATCGTTAGCCCCCATCACTATTTTAAGTGGTATTTTTTATATATATGTATAAACATATACATATGTACACATACCTATATTTTCATGTAAATGTCCCCTACTATAAAAAAGTACTATTTATTTGAAAAATATCAATGCCTTAATATTATTTCTCATTTTACATAAAGCCAATAGATATAGTTTCCAGTAATAAAATATTAATATAAATATTATCATATAATTGTAATATCTTCACATTCACAAGCTATCATCTTCATCATAATATTTATTGAGGGTCTTGTGAAGGCTCTTGGCCAGGCTAATGACCAGAAGAGGAAATGCAAGGGTCAGTTACTATTCTGTGTACCTGGAACCTTAAGACATCTTGTTTATAAAGCACAACACAGTGGAACAATGTTATCAACATTTTAAACAATTGAAAAATAAATAAATAAATTCTCATTTAATTGGCATTCAAAGGCATTTTAGTAGTTAAACACACTTTATTTCATTGTGGTAGGACCATTTAACATGAGGTCTACCCTCTTAACAAATTTTTAGGTGTACAATGCATTATTATTGACTAGAGGTGCAATGTTGTACTACAGATATCTAGCACTTATTCATCTTACTTGACTGAAACATTATTCTTGTTGATCAGTAACTACCCATTTTCCCCTCTCTATAGTCTCATATAAGTGAAATCATGTAGTATTTGCTCTTCTGTGGGTGCTTTATTTCACTTAGCATAATGATCTCAATGTTCATGCATATTGTCACATACTGCAGAATTTCCTGCTTTTCTAAGGCTAAATAGTATTCCATTTCATGAATATACTACATTTTCAAAGGTATCATTTTAATATGCAAAAAGCCATTCATATAGAGGAAGATATGGGATCAAGACATCAAGATGTGGCACAGGAGTAAAGCAAGGGAAATTTCCAGGACGATAGCTGTATAGCAGGCTTAGAAAATTAGAAGTTTGTATTGGAACATTAAGAAACTGTTCTAGGGGAGATGTGCTGGGGAAAATATACATATATAATAGAAAAATAATATGATGTATTTATTTGATCAAGTAGAAATTGAGAAGCTGTTGAAGGGTCTAGGAAGAACTGGTACATAGAAAATTAGACAAATGAGAACAATAAGAGAATGTTTGACTCTAGATAAAAGAAAAAAATATTCAAGAAAGGAAACATAATATGCTACTTGGCTCTGCAATGAATACTATATATTTAGAATAATATAAAAACTGAATATACCTTAAACTTCAAATTGGGATATGATGATTTTGGAATGATGGAGGGAAAACAGAAAGAGCTATAAGAGAGCTCAATTGTTATCTTCCATAATAGGGAGTAGGCAGATAAGGTTTAAACTATATAAATCAGCAGCAACATCAACAGGATGGTAGTATAGGACATCTCTAGGGCTAGTTTCACTCACAGAATTACCAAGTAGGAACTATCTACACACAAAAATATCTTTGCAAAAATTCCAAAACCCAGAGGTGAAGCTGACGCACTCCTTGGAAAATAAAAACAGACAAAAGCTGCATTAGAAGACTAACAGAAGTTTTACTTTGACTGCATTGTCCCTCCCCTAGGCTGGCACCACATCACAACAAGAGGGATCCCCTGGGTCTATGGTTTCTCTCGTGGGGAAAAGAAAGCCCAAGGTGGACATTGAACTTCACCAGCCTTCTGGGGCACTTCCCAGGAGACAAACTTCTGTCTTGCCTCATGGGGAACACTGAGGGAATTGGCAATGTTAGATCACCTAGAATTGGCTAAGAATAAAGAAGTGGGTGGAGTTCACAGCAACCAGTGCTTGGATCTTTGTATCAGAACTACATCCCTGTCAGTGGCTTTGTCTTGCCAGAGGGCCCAGCCAGTACCTCTACCAATCCACGGAGCCTAACTGGTAGCCTCCTGTGGCCAGGGAGTACAGTCAGTAGTACTATTCAGCTAGGATTCCTAGTCGGTAGTCTGGCCTGGCTGAAGAGCCCAGCCTGCAGCCTTGCCTAATCAGGGAGCACAGCTAGCAATCATGCCAAATTTGGGGGTATAGCCCGAGGATCTTTCAGGGCAGAGATCTTAGCCAGGGATCCTGCTTAAGTAGGGAGCACAGCCTGAGGTCTCACCTGACTGCAGAACACAGCCAGCAACCCTGGGCAACCAAGGAGCACAGACAGCAAACCCAGTCAACAATGTAGCTCAACCAGTGGCTCCACCAAACAGCAGAGCATGGCCAATATTCCTTCCAGGCAGAGACCCTGGAAGCAAGCCCCACCTGTCTGAGGATGATACCAACTGGCCCATTTAGAACTCCAGGTTGGGCTGACTAATGAAGGTCTTTTCCTGCTGAAGCAAACCTGTAAAGGCTGAAAAGGTAACTGTTTCCCCAAATGCACAGACACCATTGCAAGGATGCAAGGATCATGGATAATCAGAGAAACATGACACCACCAAAGGAAAGCTCCATTAACTGACCCTAAAAATAATGGGGATGTATGAACTGACAAGGAATTCAGAAAAATCATCTTAAAGAAGTTCAGTGAACTATACAAAAAACAGATAAATAACTAAATGATATTAGGAAAACAATATAGGACCAAAATGAGAAGTTCAACTAGAAACCATATTAAAAAAGCCCTCAGAATCCCAGAGCTGAAGAATACAATGACTGAACTAAAAAATTCAATAGTGAATATCAATAGCAGACTCCATTAAGCAAAAGAATCAGTGAAATTTAAGGACAGGTCATTTTAAATTATCTAATCATAGGAGCAAAAAGAAGGAAAATGAGTTAAGAAAGCCTATGGGACTTAGGGGAAATAATAAGAGAAATAATAAGCACATTATGTGAGTTCTAGCCAGAAAAGAGAGAGAAAAATGGGGGAAAAAGTCTATTTAAAGAAATTATGACTGAAAACTTCCCCCAAAGAAAGAGAAAAATGGGCATCCAGATTCATGAGAACCAAAGGCCTATAATTGGTTTAACAGAAAGGTGGAAAGGTTCGCACCAAGATAGATTATACTTAAATTCTAACTTAATCACATACTGAAGAGCCATGATAAAACTATAAGCAAATTTCTCAGAAAAACACTTGCAGGCCAGAAGAGAATAGGATGGTATGTTTAAAATAGAGGGGACAAACCTGCTAATCAAGGAGATTATGCTAAGCAAAGTTGCCCTTTAGAAAGGAAGGAGAGATGAAGATTTTCCCAAATAAACAAACAAAAACTGAGGGAGCTCATCATCACTAGACTTACCTTACAAGAAATATATTTTTAAGAGACAGGGCCTCACTTTGTCACTCAGGCTGGAGTGCAGTGGCCCAATCATAGGTCGCTGTAACCTCTAACTTCTGGGCTCAAGTGATCCTCCTGCCTCAGCTTCCCAAGTACCTGGGACTACAGGTTCATGCCAACACATCCATCTACTTTTTTTAAATATGAGGTCTTGCAATATTGCCCAATCTCGTCTCTAACTCCTGTCCTCAGGCAATCCTCCCACCTTAGCCTCCCAAAATGCTGGAATTACAGGTATGAGCCACCATGCCTAGCCCAGATTATAAAGGGAGTTCTTCAATTTGAAGTGAAAGATAGTCATTAATGACATAATAACATATAAATGGATAAAACTCACTGGTAAAGTTAAATACCTACTCAAATTCAAAATTCTCTAATATTGCAATGGTGGCACATAAAAAATGTTTAACTCTAGTATAAAAGTTAAAGGGCAAATGTATTAAAAATAACTATATCTACAACAATTTGATAATGAATACACAATACAAAAAAGATGCAAATTTTAACATTAGTAATTTAAAATATAAGGGGAGGAATAAAAATGTAGAGTTTTTGTATTGAAGTTGTTATCAGCTTAAAACAGAATGTTATAAATAAAAGATATTTTATGTAAGCCTCATGGTAACATAAAGGTAAAGGAAAAACCTAAAGTAGACACACAAAAGAATAAGAGAAAGAACACAAAACATATCACTACGAAAATCCATCAAATCACAAAGGAGACAGCAAGAAAGCAAGAAAGGAACAAAGGAACAAAAAAGTCAGAAAACAATGAAGAAAAAGGCAATATTAAGTCCTTACCCATCAAAATTACTTTAAACACAAATGGATTAAATTCTCCAATCGAAATACATAGAGTGATTGAATGGATTAAAAATAAACAATAGCCAACTGTATGCTGCCTGCAAGAGACTCACTTTAGCTTTAAGGAAAATATAGGCTAAACGTGAAGGGATAGAAAAATATATCCCATACAAATGGTAACCAAAAGAGAGCAGGGGTGGCTATACTCATACCAGAAAATATAGGCTTTAAGTCAAATATGATCATAAGAGACAAAGAAGGTCCTTATATAATAATAAAGGAGCCAATTTATCAAGAAGATATAACAATTCTAAGTATTTATGCATCAAACATTGGAGTACTTAAATATATAAAGCAGATTTTAACAAAACTGAAAGGAGAAATATATGGCAATACAATCATAGCAGGGAAACTTGATATCACACTCGCAACAATGAATAGATCATCCAGACAGAAAGTCAATAAGGAAATAGTAGAGTTGAATACATATGCAGACTAAATGGACCCAACTGACGTATACAAAACATCCCAACCAACAGCAGCAGAATCCACGTTCTTCTCAAGCACACAGCAACATTCTCCATGATAGACTATATTTTAAGCCAAAAATCAAGTCTTTACAAATTCAAGAAGATTAAATCATATCAAATATCTTTTCTGAACACAATGGTATGAAAGTAGAAATCAATACAGGAGGAAAATTAGAAAATTCACAAATATATGGAAATTAAATAACATGCTCCTAAACAACCAATGGATTAAAGAAGACATCAAAAGGAAACAAAAAAAACCTTCCAACAAAGAAAAACCCAACACTTAATGAAGAATTAACACCAGTACTACTCAAACTCTTCCATAAAATTGAAGAGGAAAGAATACTTCAAAACTTTACTTATAAAACCAGCATTACCCTGATACTAACGCCAGGCAGGAACACTATAAGAAAAGAAAATTACAGGGCAATATCTTTGATAAACACAGATGCAAAAATTCACAACAAAATACTACCAAACTGAATTCAACAGCATATTAAAAGTATCATTTACTATGATCAAGAAGGACTTATACCAGGATGCAAGGCTAGTTTATCAGACACAAATCAATAAATGTGAAATATGACATTAATAGAATAAACTAAAAAGCTTCTGCTCAGCAAAGAAAGCAGTCAACAGAGTGAACAGGAAATGTACAGGATAGGAGAATACAATTGTAAATATATTTGATAAAGAATTAATATCTAAAATATACAAAGAAGGCCGGGCGCGGTGGCTCACGCCTGTAATCCTAGCACTCTGGGAGGCCGAGGCGGGCGGATCGTTCTGAGCTCAGGAGTTC